>VDFB02238453.1:104229-166027 GCA_007258455.2 Sequoia sempervirens | reverse complement strand
AATCTCAATAAATAAAAATGTCTTCAGTCTAGGAAGGGACATTGTTGATAGCATCATATTAGAAAATGAAGCACTATACAAAAGCAATAAAGACAAGCTAAAAAGTATGATGATAAAATTAGATGTGAGAAAATATTATGAAAGGCTAAGGTGGAGAATTTTTTATTAGAATCATGGGAAAATTATGATTTTGCAATGATTGGCTCCAAATGATTTTCTACTGCCTCTCATCAGAAAGATATTTAGTTCTCATTAATAGCATGCCATGTGAATTTTTTGAAATCACAAATAGAATAAGGCGGGGGGACCTAATATCCCCATTTATATTCATAATAATACTAGAAGCTCTTAGTATGCACATTGCGAACTAAGAAAACCTAGGACATTGGAGAGGGTTACAAATTTCCAAGGAATAGAAGCAACCACTCACCTAAAATTTGTAGATAATACTGTATTGTGCAGTGAAGAAACAATCAAAGAGATTGGAAATATTAAATAATTCTTGGAGGAATATATCAATGTCTATACATAGCAAATAAACAAAGACAAATAAAAAATATACTTTTTCAAGACAAAGAAAATAAAGTAGAAAAGAATAAAAAAGATAATGGTGTATATAATAGATTTCACCACTTGAACATTTTTGGGTGTGCCTGTATTCAAAGAAATAATGAAAGGCCTATGAGAGAAGATAAAGGAGAAATGTAGATATAAATCACTGAGTTAGTAGGAGAAATGGTTAATATTGTTAGGATGCATAACAATGATAAAAGTTGCACTCTCAATAATAAAAATATATGTAATATCCTATATGCAATTAACATCAAAAGAAACATCAAGTCTAGAAAACATCTTAAATCGTTTCTTATGTGAAAGATCAAATGACCAACACAAAATTCCTCTAATTCATTGGGAAAATGTATGCAAACCCTAGATAGATGGATTAATAGGAATAAAAAATCTAAAAGCACACAATTTGGCACTAGGTGTTAAAATAATATGGAAAATGTATCAATATCCAACATTACTATGGTGCAAAATATTGCAACACAAACATTTAGACAATTCGGACCTAGAAAGAATTCTTACAATTGCAAATGCCTGAGGTGGTTGACATGGGTGGAAGTTCATGCTAAATTGTAAACATATAATCATAAATCATCAAAGATGGAAAGTAAATGATGGAAGCACATTATAATTTTGGTAAGATTCATTGGGAGGACATATACCTTTGGTATAATATATCAAGTTGATGGCTCATATCCCCTCCATCAGTTGTAGGGTAGGAAGACATGTTTGAGAGTATATAAAGACTAATGAAAATGGTACCTATAAATGGATGAACTTTCAATATTTTCCCATTAAAGAAATACAAAAGAAGAGGATGACATAAATTTGGAAGGAAGAAAAGTATGCTTAAAATAGGAGGAGGATAGAATAATGTGGTGTGGATGAAGTCGAGAAGCACATTGTTAAGATGGCTTATCAAATAGAAATGAAACAAGGGGATAAAATGTGGCCTCAAAAGCTATGTTAAGGATGTTGGGTACTACCTACATTAGGTTCCTTCACATGGCTAGCTCTCCATGGTAGCATTTTTACTAGAAATTTTCTAAAGAAAATTAGAATTAAAGGACCCAATTGGTGCATGAGGTGCAATAACAATGAAGAAAATGTAGATCGCGTCCTTTTAAATTTACCCTATGCTATTCAAAGTTAGGAATGGCTATTAGAAAAATTGGGATGGGCTACTCTGAGAAGTGATAAACTATGGGATTTTATTATAAGTCGGCCATCATTCAAAAAACATGCATTTTGGGGCCAAATATGGTAAGAAACTCCATCATTCATGATTTGAAACATATGGAAAGAAAGAAACAAAATAATATTTCAAGATAAGACTAAGTAAGTTAACTAACATCCATCAAAGAGAGGAACATAGCATAATGGATGAACTCTCATATTAAATTATAGTGGAAAATAAAATTTACATTATGGGATGATGATCTTATTAAGAGATGAATTTTTGTCAAGGTCCCTCCTTTCTTCCATTTCACTCCACATCCTAAGGTGAAAATATTGAAGGAAAAATGGATCCTCCCTCCAAGGGGAAGATTGAAGTTAAACATAGATGGGGCCTCTAGAGGAAACCCATGGAAATTGAGAATTTGATGAATTATATGTAATGAGAAAGGCTAATTAGTTGTATCCTTATAGGATAAACTTTTGATATCCACAAATAATGCAACAGAGATTGAAGGGATATTAATAGGCTTATTGCTATGCAAAGAAAAAGGATTGACAAAGATATAGTTGGAATGTGATTCAACAATCAACATAAATTCCATTATAAATGGAAAAAATAGGGGACTAGAATTTGCAATCCAAATTACTCAAAATAAGAGAATTTTTGCAAGAACTATAGGTACACTCAAGAAGCCATAATTATTAGAAGTAAATAGGGTAGATGATCTACTAGTAAACCATGATATTGATCAATTTGAAATATCTAAAGCTGGTAGTCAAGAAAATATATAAAATGACCTAGAAATAATAGGTTTATTTGAAATGAATGGGTTTGGTAGTGATGGATTTGGAAATGATTAAAATGGTTGAAAATAAAGAAACAAATAAGCTTTTGACATCACCGCAATGGAAATCCCAAAGGGTTTTAAATAGTATCTATTACATTAAAATGGGTATGTGCGGGGATCATGATGGTAGAAAAGTGGCAATGCTCGATGGGTATGTGGCTGATGACTATTTTTTATCAAAATTGATGAAACTCCAAAAAGTGTTTTTTAAAGGGGTTCATCTTACCACTGATATAAAATTTATGTTTTAATTTGAATTTAATAAATGAGGTACAGCCGGCCTAAATTTCTATTCAAATTCTGACTAAAGTCGTTGATAAACATTGAAAATATCTATGAACTTTCAAATGGTGTCCATTTGAATCAGACACATATACCATTCTAATACTTAGCATATTATAGGATTAAAAATTGAAAATTGAATTTCTAGCAGAGTTTGGCTTGAATAAAGTACAGTTAGACACTCCCGAGTTTTAAATTTTAAAAAGTTGTAATAAAAATTCATAATTAATTATTTACTTTGAAAAAAATTGCAAAATTTAGCCCATCACACATTGGGTCACTTGGTCCTCTACTTATATATCTAAAATATTATAAAAATATACTATAATTTTATTGTGGTTAGGGTGGCCATACAGACATATACTTCTTATTTTTTCCTTGAAATTTAAGTACCACTACATTAAAATTTCAAATTTTCAACAAATAGACTTTAAAAAAAAAAAAAAAACCTAGTAGTTTAGAAACTACATTCAATTTTCTACATATTCTATTCTTACACTTTTAAAACAATATAAATAATTTATTCATTTTTTAATTAAGTTGCCTAACTCTAGTTTTCTGAATTTTTGCCACTTAAAGAACTTTATTTTTTACTTGATGCATCACTTGCTTTTGTACTTTTAAAATGGGATATGAAATACATTGGGACTCTGTAACTATCCTAGTTTGAGAGTTGATACCACCATGGATAGAAACGATAAAACAATTAAAGGTTCAGGCATAGTATTATACCTCTTATAAGTGGTCCTTATAATTCTCTGTACAGGTATTTGAATGGTTGAAACCCACTTTATAATATCTTGGTTTAAAATAACATGGCTACTATACGATGTATAAAATAATAGTCCTATTGTTGAAAATGTATGAAAAATCAAAACCATTAAATGATTGGTTGTTTTTTATTTTTAACCAGATAATAAGAAAAATCTATTGAAGAATGTAAATATCGTAACATTGAGGACTCTTAAGAGTAATCTAGCATCACACATATCATAAGAATATTCACAAAAAAGTTTTCATTAGTTTGTAATTATCTAATTTAAATTTGTATTCGTACTTGCTCAATTATAAGTATTGGTATAATTCAAATTTTTATTCAAAATCTATTTTATTTCCATACCTTTTCCTTTTTCTTCTCAACTTCTACATTCTAGCATGCATTCTAGGAACATGTCCACATCTTTTTTTTTGCAAGATTGTTTGATATTTTATTTGCATGTTTTTGAGTTCCCAAAACATGTTTTATATCGAATGATGCATTTATCACTTGTGTTAGCACATGCATTTTTATTGCATGCATCTATCTAGTAGAACATATATTTTGGCCTTATGACATATATGTCTTTGCAAAGAACTAACCTTTATCATTTTCGGAAAATTTTCAATTCTTATATATGTCAAATGCATAGTGTTTTTTTCCTATCAATATTCCTTTTTTTTCTTTTCCAAATTTTCTTGAATGATTATTTTAGTTTATTTTAGTCTTTTGGTGATTAAGGAAATCTATTTTCTCTATCCCTAATAGGTCCTACTATAGGTCATTCTCTACCAACTACACTTTGTAGGTTTTTATCATTATTGTTTTTACAAGATTTTGGTCTCATTTTCCATCTATGGAACAAATCAATGCATTTGTTCATACTTTGGAATCTTCGTTCTAAGTTTTTAAACATCTATCTCATAATGACATTTTCCATTGATTATTTGTTTGCTCCCTATTTTACTATTTTTATCATCTTTTTCTACATATTTATCTAATTTTTAAGAACATGTGTTGTTTATTTTGATGTTTTCATCTTGTTTTTTGGAATTTGTAATTTTTTCTTGGGATTATATTACTTATTTATTTTTACTAAAGTTGGTTTGAATTTTCCTTGTTGCATTAACCTCATTTGCGTAGAAAAATTGTGGTCTAAGGAAATATTGGAAAATACTAAGCATGGTGATTGTAGATTCATTTATAGAAGACTAAAAATAAAACACTTATTTCACACATATTTTTATGTGCTCTATTTATCTTCTTTTGTCTTATGTGTTCATGGAATAGGTTGTGTATTCTCTCCCAATATTTAGAATCAAAAGAAATATTTTTTGAATTTCATATCTCGAAGGGCCCTTGTGTATACTCTTTCCTTGGACCTTAGGGTGATCATGGAGATCAAAGGAAAATATCACCTTCTTGGTTTATTTTAGGTAGGCTTGGTTTGGATTTCATCACAAATTTTAAAATTGAACCCACATGTTTTTGTGGTTTAAATAAATTTGTTCATACTTTGGAATCTTGGTTCTAAGTTTTTAAACATCTATCTCATAATGACATGTTTCCATTGATTATTTGTTTGCTCCCTATTTTACTATTTTATCATCTTTTTCTAAATATTTATCTAATTCTTAAGAACATGTGTTGTTTATTTTGATGTTTTCATCTTGTTTTTTGGAATTTGTAATTTTTTCTTGGGATTATATTACTTATTTAATTTTACTAAACTTGGTTTGAATTTTCCTTGTTGCATTAACCTCATTTGCGTAGAAAAATTGTGGTCTAAGGAAATATTGGAAAATACTAAGCATGGTGATTGTAGATTCATTTATAGAAGACTAAAACTAAAACACTTATTTCACACATATTTTTATGTGCTCTATTTATCTTCTTTTGTCTTATGTGTTCATGGAATAGGTTGTGTATTCTCTCCCAATATTTAGAATCAAAAGTAACTTTTTTTGAATTTCATATCTTGAAGGGCCCTTGTGTATTCTCTTTCCTTGGACCTTAGGGTGATCATGGAGATCAAAGGAAAATATCACCTTCTTGGTTTATTTTAGGTAGGCTTGGTTTGGATTTCATCACAAAGTTTAAAATTGAACCCACATGTTTTTTTGGTTTACATAAATTTGTTCATACTTTGGAATCTTGGTTCTAAGTTTTCAAACATCTATCTCATAATGACATGTTTCCATTGATTATTTGTTTGCTTCCTATTTTACTATTTTTATCATCTTTTTCTAAATATTTATCTAATTCTTAAGAACATGTGTTGTTTATTTTTATGTTTTCATCTTGTGTTTTGGAATTTGTAATTTTTTCTTGGGATTATATTACTTATTTAATTTTACTAAAGTTGGTTTGAATTTTCCTTGTTGCATTAACCTCATTTGCGTAGAAAAATTGTGGTCTAAGGAAATATTGGAAAATACTAAGCATGGTGATTGTAGATTCATTTATAGAAGACTAAAAATAAAACACTTATTTCACACATATTTTTATGTGCTCTATTTATCTTCTTTTGTCTCATGTGTTCATGGAATAGGTTGTGTATTCTCTCCCAATATTTAGAATCAAAAGCAACATTTTTTGAATTTCATATCTCAAAGGGCCCTTGTGTATTCTCTTTCCTTGGACCTTAGGGTGATCATGGAGATCAAAGGAAAATATCACCTTCTTGGTTTATTTTAGGTAGGCTTGGTTTGGATTTCATCACAAAGTTTAAAATTGAACCCACATGTTTTTGTGGTTTAAATAAATTGGGAGGGTTGAAGGCTCCTCCCTTTGGGGTGCATTTTCATTCAAGCTAATCTAGCTAGAATATTTAAAAATAGATAAATGAAGGAAGAGAGTTGGATACCCTCTTATACCAAACCATTAGACATACACCTTGATTTCATATATTTGTGTCTCAGGCACCGTTAATTATATCAAGGAATTATCCTAGTAAGACTTGTACAAACCTAACATAGTTAACCCATTGACCATATGGACCTTGTATTATACCAATAAGTAGTTATCCCCAAGAAGTTACACTATACTAATAAAACTAGAATAGTGGGGAACATGTTCTCTCCTCTCACACCTTAGTGTGATTTTTAAGATGAAAACTGGTGAGCGCCTTGAGATCAATAAGCTATACCATTCATAATTGTGTCCAAGTATATTCATAAGCCTATAAAACTAAATATTTAAATTGAGTAGCTAGGTTGTTGTCCTCATTATCTTCAAAAAATTAAGGTAAATATTTTTAAATTATAACCCAATCAAGTCAAGAATCATGATCTCATTTATTTATCAATCCATAAATCCCTTTGGCAATTATGATGATAATAGTATTTTGGATTGATATTCAAATATACCAATGATACCTTTAATAAAATTATCTAGAGAAAGTTTACCATATTCCTTAATCACTCAATCATGAGCAATCAAGAGTCTTTAGACCACGAAAATTATATTACTACATACCCTCAAACCTAAATTAATTATCTATTGGTAATATATATGAAAATGAAAAAACTCCACTAGGAAAATTTACTTCTTTAAATAAAGATTCCATGATTATGTGGCTTATAAGAATAGGAGCCAAGCTTCCCTCAAATTATGAACTTAAACACTTACATAGTGGAAACTTTCTAAAAACTATGCAAGGATAATCCTAATCCTCTAAATCCTAAACCATTAAACCATCTATTAACAAATCGTCCTCCATCCAAATATCTATCTTTCCTTATAAAATCATTTCCATCAAACCATCCATCTAAATTTATAATCGTTCATCCATTAAGTCCCCCATAAATCTGAGAAGATAAAACATATTGAAATCCCTAGGTCAATACCTCTAAATTTTAATCCATCTAACCATCCGTCAACCCCTATAGGTCCTAATCCATCGATAATGAATCTCCTAATTCAAATGACCATACATTAACCTTCACCAAGAATAATTAATTTTAGCACAAGAAGGTACTTCATACCAAATAAAATATTTAACCCAATATGTTCTTTACCAAATCAACACCTTGAAAAAGAAATTGGTAAACTTAGCCCATTGTATTTAATCCCTCCATCACCCAAACCTTCAAATATTAATAAAAAACTAATAAATACAATCAATCCAATTAAACAAAATTATCTCTAAAGGATGTTATGCAAGTGTTATTTCCAAGGAATTAAAATGAAAAGAAAAATTGGGGTTTTTTCCTACACCTCTAGAAAATAGAAACATGTTGAGGTCATCCACCTTAGCATTTCCATTCTCACAAATCAACCCATGAAAGAGGCTAAGAGAAGTAAATATGTCTCTTTGATGTGATCCATAAGATTCATAAATTCTAAATACTTCCCACTTATCAATGCCTATAGTTTAGAAATTACATATAAGATTTAATTTATCAAGAAGACATCAAGCTTAAGGGAAACACACCCACATGGCTAGATAAACATCAAGATCCTTATCCAACACATGATCAAAACTGCCCATAATATATTTAAGTTAAAAATTTCTGCATCTATCCCATTGATCCTAAGTAAGCACAATAATTATTTCAATCCTCTATCAACCCCATTCAAGATAAAATATACTATATTTTTTTGCCTAGCTCACTTTGTACAATTTGGCCTTCTCACAAATGAGAAAACTAGAAATATCAATAGATCCCAAATATCTAATGATGGATTCATGTATTCATTGGAATTGGTTGTCATTGATTTCAACATTGCTTGTTGGTTGTCATTGATGTCAAAACTTGGTGTGATAATTGTATGCTTGGTTTTCATTGATGAGTTTGTTGTTATTGGTGAGATTGTTGGTATCGGTTGTTTACACTTGAGAAGTTTTTGTTATTGGAATTGGTCATCGACACTTGGGAATATCACTAGATTGGTTGTAATTATTGACAACATTTAGTTTGTGCTATCATTGATGTAAAATGCTAATGTTCATGTTTGTATGGCATTCCTTTTCTGATGAAAATTGTAGATGTAGGATGTATGGTTGCTATCAATAGAGTTGATTTCATAATGATATATTTAGATGAGTATTATAAGTAGTGTTGATGGTATATAGTATGTCTTATGATCTCTCCTATAGTTATTGATAAAGCACATGTGGTTGAAAGAAAGTTTTGGCCTCTGCAAGTTGTTGGAAGTCTCTATTTCAAAAAGTTGCTATGAAGCCTACTTGGGAGAATGCTTTTCATTCCTCTACTGTTGAATATATTATCTTGTAACTTAGAATTAATTTTTTTTACTTTGTGGATGTTGCACTCCTATCTTTTTAGGTCACCATTATTGCCAAGAAGCAGGTTTTTTTGAATTGTAGAAGGTTGGCAGTGTTCTTGGTTGTCTAGATTGGTCTAGAAAATGCTCTAGATTTCTTTGCATTGATATTTTCACTCCCATGGCTTGGTGAATGTTCTCTCAAATTTTTTTTTAGTGTCTCAATTCTATTATATGTGTTGAAGTGTTCCATGTTGGTGTGAATATATGTCTTGTACCTAGTCAATTCACTCACTAGGTAATTAGGGGACATATTCACATGTTAAGTTTACATAGTATCTAAGATTCCTTTTAGAAGGATGAGTTTTATTTTCTAGAAATTATCTTATCCTAGGTTTTTAGGACTTAGTTGTCTCATGTGATAAGATTAAGATACTTGTCATAATCTTTTCTAATCCTATTCACCACCTTGCTTATATAAGCAAGGCATCATATGCAGTTTGCCATATTTAATTTGGAATTCTTGCATCCTTAATGACATAATGATATTTCTTTCATTTCTCTCTTGTGGAATTTATTTTTTTGTGTAGGTGATCCTAGGGTATTTGAGTAGTTCACCATAATTTCCTATAGTTTGCAAGTTGATTTGTTAATGCTATATCTTTTGGTTATGCATTATGTGCTTCTAGGATGAAGTATTTTGTTCTTGTTTGATATGTGATAGCACTTGATAACATGACAATATGATAGAAGGTTTTGGAAGTGTTTCTGGATATTCAAGAAAGATCTCTTTGTGATTTTCATGTTGGTTGTTGATCTCCTTGGTGTTGCATTGTGTTTTGAGTTGGCTTTCTAGGTTATTTGTCGATATCTGGTTGACAAGGCTTGTTCTTTTCCTTGTGTACTTGGTGGTTTGCACCAAAAATTAAAGTTATAATTAAGATATTTTTGGTTCCTAACCTATCATGTTGGGGATTGTATTAAGTGAGTTTGATTTGAAGTATATTTTTTGGGTCGATTGGTTATGTGCTACATGTTTCATCTACACATTTCCTTTTTATTGAATTAAGTTGATGCGCACTAGCATGTGATTTGTTTTGGATCACATTGGAAGATGCCATATGTTTTATTTTTTCCCTCTATCTTTTGGATAGGACCACACTATATTTTTTGTGGCCGACTTGTTGAGATTAATGTTTATCGTCTTCCCATCGTACCTAATTGATGTTTTGAGGTATTGTGGTGGATATAAATGTAAGAACATTTTTTATGCAAGAAGTGCATACAAGGGTGTCCAAGTGGGAAAACAAGAAAGTGTGAAAGATTGTGGATTGTATTTGAATATCTAACAAAAAAAGTGAAAAAGTGTGGATGATAGAATTAGATGTGCTATGATGCCTTAGTGAGTAGAGTGTTGTGTTGACAAATATTGTAGTTTCTCTAAATAATTTTGTATCATCCTCTAGGATAGTGAATCTCATTAGATCCTTGTATCTTTCCCCTTGGGTTGTTTCACCTTAGAATTGTAGGTCCCTTGTATCTTTCTCTAAGGTAGTGTACCTTACTTTGCAAGTCCTTTTTGGTAGTGGGCTTTTATATTGTGAGGTACCTCTCACTGTGGTTTTTCGCTGATTAGGTTTTCCATGTAAATTTGGTGTCATATTGTGGATGTGTGTTTTGTTTCATCTTCATTAATAATGATCCATTTAAGGATTGAATTTCTATATCTTTAATTGCTAAAGTTTTAAACTACTATATATTTCTTTTCTACTAAATTTGTTTGAGGGTTTTGATTTGGTTAATAAGTTTTTATTGTGCTAACGAGTTCAAATTTTGGAAAGGTTTAAGTTTTTGTAGATATTAATCCCCCCCCCTCTCATCCCTCTCTTAATATGTGGTGTTGAAAAAATGGTATCAGATCCATGTTCCTTTGAAGAAGCTTAATCGATTGAGGCAAATATCTGGTATGACACATGATGGATCATACTAGGGTCCTAGGTTTGATGGGACTAATTACAAATTTTGGAAATTGATAATGGAAGGCTATATAAAGTCTCTAGGGTTTGGTGTATGAAAATAAATCAAATATGGTTATGTTTCTCCTGGCTTTCTAACAAATCCAACTGAATTTAGGTTATATGAGTGTAATGCCAAGGCTAAGAATGTTTTTTTGTGTGGAATGGATGATACTAAACTCTTGAAAGTAATGAATTAAAGTTATTCTAAAGATGTATAGGGAAAGCTTAACAACATATATGAAGGAGATACTAAAGTAAAAAAAGCAATGATGCAAATTTTTAAGAGTGGATTGAGATCTAAGGATGACAAACGATGAAGACATTGCAAGTTATATTTTTTAGGTACATGAAGTATTTTTTGGAATCATTGGTTTTGGTGGAGACATAAAAGAAAATTAAATTATGAATAAGGTTTTTAGATCTCTCCCTAAATCTTATAGTCATAAGGTGTCTGTCATTGAAGATTCTAAGGATTTGGATCAATACTCAGTAGATGAAATGTTTGGGGCTCTCACAATATTTGAAATGGGATATTTTACAAAGATGTTCCAAAGAAGGAATCTACATTCAAAGTAAACAAAAAAATTGAAGATCAGGATATTGATCGAAATGGTGTCTTTGATGAGGTTGAAACAAACTTTGTAAGAATATTGAAGAAAGGTACAAACAAAGATAAATGTAAGTTACCTTTCAAATGTTCCAATTATGGAAGGATTGGTCATTTTGCTTCTAAATGTACCTATAAAAAATTAAATGATAGTAGAAAAATGAATAAGGTTAAAAAGGGTCTCTATTCAAAGGAAAGCAACTATTCCTTAGAATATGAGGAAAATGATTCAAATGATGAAACACTCTTTATGGATTTTGATGTTGGTAAAAAAAAGTGTGAAGCTACAAAATTTAAGGAGTTCTTACTCCTTATATAATGAATATATGTTTTCTTTTGAACTGGATCTAGAGTCAATAGAACATGAAGATTGAGACTTTAATTTAGATGATTGGGAAATAGGTTTTGAAGGAATAATCCAATCTACTTTAGAAGACCTAAATGAAGCAAGGACACTAAATCAAAGTTATGAGGGATTTCTTGAAAAATAAAAAGAAGAAACTAAAAAACTAAAAGACAAAATGGGATGTAAATAATTATTTGAGATTAAACTAAAGAAGGTAGAAGATATAGTCTTTGATTTGAATGTTAAGGTTGAAGAAAGCAAGAGGATTGAAGATTTATTGAATACCAAGCTCAGTGGAAAAACAACTGAATGCTTAAAACTTGACAAGATTGTCACTTTGAGAAATAAACTAGAAAGAGAAAAAGAATAATTTGACAAAGGAGAAAGGTCTAGTCTTGATAATGCATATGAGAATACCAAATATAATGGAAATTTTGAGATAAAGAGAAAATGTTGCACTGAAGATTCTAAGAAGAGTGCCTCTAGAGATACAAAGATAAATAAAGATGATAAGAAATAAGGTGAATTCAATCTTGTCAGGAAGAAAAAAGAATGTAGAGGTCCTTCACCTACAAAATAACATGCTCATAATAGGCTCAATCAATCTTTTCAAGGTTACTATTTTAATTACAATAAATTTGGCCATAAGGCTATTGATTGTAAATTTGAATAAGGAAGGAATGATTATATGAGTAAATGAAATTTTGTTACTCAAAGAAACAATACTATTTCATTTCCTCGATATCGCTATGCTTGCAACAAATTTTGTCATAAAGCTGCTAAGTGCAGATATAAGGTGAAGGTGAACAAATTTATTCTAGAGAACAACATTGTGTGTGAAAAATGAAATAAGATTGGACATAAAGCATATTGTTTCAAAAGTAGTTTTATAAATCCATTAGTTGAAAAAAATAATGTATACCCTAATCAACAAAATAAGTGTAATGAAACAATCTAGAAGGAAGAACATGTTCAAGAAAATGAGAAGGATGAATCTACACTTGTGCATTCTACTCAAGATCCTAAGAAAAACCGAGATAGAGCATTATGTCATGAGGATATTTCATTTGCAAATATTTTTTCCCCCTAAAAAGGACAAGGTGCTAAATTTTTCAGGATGGAAGAATACTTGGATCAGTTTCTTTGGTAAGCAAGTCTACTAAGCAAGAATGAACCTTTTTATTGAAGGTTTCAGTGCAATTATATGGTGTGAAAAGGTAGGTACATATGTTTTGATTGATATTATTCCTATTTGGTGTTCTACAAAGGAAGATAGCTTTTACGAGTTTTTCAAGGCATTGACAACATATACTATAGGGTAGAGTCATGATATTTTGGTCTGCATCCCTCCATAGCGAAAGATGTTGCCTTGTAGATCAAAAGTTAAGACAATCAAGAAGTCAAGGTTATATATCAAATATTTCAAGTCTTTATACCTTCTAAAGTGAAAGATGTTTGTAACAAAGTTCTGCTAATAGTCTAGCAGAGTAAATTGATGATGAGGCATTTTTGAATGCTATGCATTCTTCTAGAAGTGAAGTTTTTTCATATGATTATATGGACATGTTTAGAGTTACTCAATGCATGTTACTATGTTGTATCAGGTGATTTGGTGATCCAAAAAGTTCTATTTTCAAATGATAGTGTGCTATAATTAGTTATGCATGCCTATCTATTCTATAAAACATATGTTTGGGTACTTGCACCACTTGGTGTATGTATAGATTAGTTATATTGGTTGGTATGGATTTCAATGTGTCATGCATGTGGTATGTTTGGTTTTTAGATTTCAAGCTAATCCTAAGAAATCTCATGAAATGGTTGTGAAATGAATTTTTAGATAATTGAAGGGAACTCTAGATTATGGCCTGTGGTATAAGAAGGATGAAAACTTTTCTTTGAGTGCCTATATTGATGTTGATTGGGAAGGATGTGTGGATGACCAGAGAAGTGAAAGTGGTAGTGTACTCTTTTTGGGAGACATAGTGGTCTCTTGGTTTAGTAAAATGTAGGACTCGGTGTATTTATCCACAACAAAGGCTGAATACATTGTTGTAACATCTTGCTACACTTGGGTGCTTTGGATGAATCAAACATGTAAAGAATGTTCAAAGGAGTCTTGCTTAGTTCATGTGAGGTTTTTATCTTAGGGAACATTGTTCCTAATGTCCCCAAGAGAGGACCAATCATAGAATAGAAAATTCACAACTTAGGGGATGCAGTGTGTCACATCAAGCCACTAAGAGGAATGTAATATGCTAAGAGAGATCACGCTCCTAAAGGAAATTACATCCAATGTCATCCAAAATTCAACAAATGCATCATATGAAGTAAGAAGGGTGCACTGAGAACCAAGAAAAAGGAAAATTCAAAAGAATAATGCCAATGTATTCCCCCACTTTAAAGAAATTGCTAAACAACATACTATGAGAAATTACTTTAAAGTAGCAAATGTAAATGTGAACAAAGGAGACATGAGAGACAACTTAGAAATACCTATGCAAACTCATATGTTTCCAAGTAAAGCTACATCATGCAAGAGAAAAAGAAAAGGGAGGGGTTTCCCCCAAAATGAAAACACCAAACACATAAGGTATCAATGAATTTGGGGTCAGTATGTTCTTTGTTGCAATGAATTTAGAGAGATTTGAACTGTCATCATCCCCCAAATCCACATAGAACTGGAAGAATGACACAAAGAGAGTGAAAACAAATAAAAACCTTTTGGGTTAACATGGAAGAGATATAGGGTGTCTCAATGCCTTGTGTCATCCCCAAAAAGAAAACACAAGACAAATGAAAAAGATAAATTGAAAAGGAAAAGGAAAAGAAATCATTTTGGGTCAACATGGAAGAGAAATAGGGTGTCTCGACACCTTGCATTATCTTGAAAAGGAAAACACAAGACAAATGAAAAAGAGAAAATGAAAAGGAAAAGAAAGATTTTTGGGTCCAACATGGAAGGACATAGAGTGTCTAGTGCCTTACATCATACCCAAATGAGAAAAGAGATGTCGACATAGAGAGAAGAATGAATGTGCAAATAGAAAAGTGTCACAAGAAGACATCACATGGGATCACATTACACACATGTAATGACACAAAAGAAAATAGAAAAAAGAAATAAAGCAAAAAGGTTAGTAAGGAAAATGTGAGTCAACCTATGAGCAAGTCATCTGCCTTCCAACCATTTTCTGTGTATATTGAACATAGGAAAGTAGCCAAAGGGACAAGAGAAAGTGTAGAACTAGAACCATCACCAAGTTCAACACTCTATATAGGAAATTTGTCATTTAAGCTAATGGAAGAGGAAAACAATGTATTCAATTCATTGTGCACCTCTTTGTCAATTTTAGCAACCTTGTCATCATCGTCTAAGTTAATCACAACTGGAGGTCGAAGGATAATGTCCATGGAAGAGTTTGAATCTTGTTATGGAGGTTGCATTGAATTTTCTTGTTTCAGTTGGGGAGGAGCATCATCATGCATTGCTTGGGTTAAGTTTGGATCTTGATTTTCTTTGTTTAATTCTTCATAAAATTAATAACACAAACAACGAGAAAAATATATTGAAGAATGTTTTAGATTATTAAATGAGTATGGTGATAGTTATAGACAAATATGACATAAATTTTAGAGTTATAAGTGTAAAATTGAGAAGTGTAGTGTGTTACCATCATTTTCAGCCCTACCCCCTAAAAATTTCTTTCCAAATACTTTATAAATTAGAGGGGTGTGTTTGTCGGTCTTTAACTAAGTTTTTGAACCTGCGTTAGCTCCCTATTCATTTCGCTATATTTTTTGAACCTCGGTTACTTTGGAAACTTCACTAGCCTATTTGTGGGACCCAAGAGATTGCAAAGCATATTGTAATCAAGGAAAAAGAATCAAATGGGAAAAATGACAATGTTTGGTAAAACTTTGTAAAGTTTCAAAATATTTTTTTGTCCCGATAGGGTTTTCAAAACTTTTTTTTATCTTCGATAGATTATAATTTAAATGGTGATTACATTCTTAAGTGCTTTACATAAAGACTAACAAGAAAAATTGAAATGATAAGTTCATTCTTTAAGATGACATATATGAAGGCTTCTTCAAGAGTGGTGGACTCCGAGACTTTTTCAAAACTTATTCAAAAGCATTTACCAATACATTTGGGGCCTAAACTTGTTTCTTTACTAAGGATGAAAACACAAGAGAGAAATATTGTTTACATATATATATATATATATGTATGTATGTATGTATGTATGTTTGTATGTATGAATAAAACATCGTATTACAATGCCAAAAAAAAAAGGATGATTTCATAGCAAGGGATTTTAGACACAGATGGTGAATATGATGACTTTGATAATCTCAATTAGCTCTTGAATTTTCTTAATATATGCAAGAGAGAAAATATTCTCATTGTATTCAACATAGTGAGTGAACATCTCCATGTTTCTTTTAGGGCCAACACACATTAGAGTAATAGATTTGCTGCCCCTTGTTGGAACACAACAATCTACTGAGAGGGGGGAGGGTGAATTAGTAGATCTTAAAATTTATCTCTTAAAACCTTGTGTGAATACTACTTCCTTTAATCCTTAATGTGAAGATATTAAACATGTGATACAAAAATTTAATCAATCATACAACACATCACATAACACATGATATACGTGGAAAACCCCAGATGGGAAAAACCACGGTGAGAAATACTGCTAGGATCTACTATCCTAATCGAGCCTCACAATCCAAATCTCTATTATAATGGTTTAGGGCCCAAACCCAAGGAAGCACCAACTCCCGAATTTAGAGCTACAACTTCAAGGAGACTACAATTCCCTAAACTAAGCTGCAACTTTGTACAATAAGGGTACAACCTCTTACAATATTGAATCTCATATATGCATAAATTATTTCTGTATAACCTATAATGCATCAATACATTCTGTACTTTTTTGCACACATTGCAACTTACTCTTTGCTGCTAAATCTGCACTCTCACCAACACATCCTCTTTGCTCTACTCTATCTCTCTAACTCTACACTCACTTCTCTACTACGTATTTAGTTGTACATCTCTAGATTCAACACACTATTCAATAGTCAACTTCTTACTTAACTAATCACCTTTAGACTCAGTACATCGACAATACCTGATTGTCTTCCATCTTCACCAACTTGTAATTACTATCTCAGGATCAACTACATAATCTAGATCAACCTTCACATCATGTTAGGGTTTCCCTTGCTAACTTCACCAGCAAGTTGCTAGTCCACCTCGAGCATTGCACCATTTTCCTGCTCATGTAATAGAGTCTAACAAATATCTCCATTGTCTCTCTACCTCTACATTGAGCCACTTCCACATGAAATTTTGATATATAGAATTTTCCAAAATTAGCTCTCTATCAATCCTAGAATATGATATGCATTAAATTTATTCTCTTGTCAATATGATCAATTTTGATCTTGATCACTTCTTCAATCTGTACACTGCCTAGAAGATAAAATCTTCACTGACATTGGTCATAAGTGTAGTTGGACAAATTAATTCCTTTGCATTGATTACCAAACAAAGCTTTGTTCACATAGACTTAGCCATTTGAGATCTTCATCTTTGAATTTTAATTGTTGGTCTCTTTCTACACACCATGATCCCTCGACTCTCTACTCATCAAGGAACCTTTAAAACATAGTCGTTAGATTGTCTACTTTAAATGTTCATCATGTATCTCCACTGACTTACGATCACCATTGGATCAATCACCAAAAAATTTGTGTCATTGATCTCCTTCACACACTACATGCCATACATGAGGTCCACCAATACATGTGTCAAAATCCTACTATCCCACGAGCTCTAACAATGGGCCCACACAAACTTTGTGGGGCTTGTGGGTTGTTGCCATTTTTCATCCACATCATCACCATGCAACTCACAAAAATGATGTGAGTTGGTTTTCCAATCAAATCATCCTTCACGATTTGTCGTCACACGTCACCAAACTCCATCGTTAGCCTATCGGGCTTGACCTCAAGCTTCGTTTGATGTTGTCTTGTGCAGTCTTCATAGGTCCCACCATTCATTAACGATCAATATCGATCCATGATGGATTAATATCCACCACTTCCTACTAACCTCGTAGGTCTTAGCTGGGTCCCACCAAAAACTCAGCGGAATTGGCGGGCACTATTCGAACTATCCACCTTAACCATCACCTTCAATCTCACTGAAGGGAAATATTTGCACGACTTACTAAATATTAAACATGACTAATAATTGCTTAGCTGGTAAATGCAAGGTGAAGGGTCGGTTCCCCAAATGACTTCAAATGGTTAAGTTGTAACTTAAAATACTTGCAACCTACTACAACTAGTCAACGATGAATTAGAAAAGCCTTTTTGTGCCCATGACTATAACCCTAGGGTTTAGCCAGTAAACCCTAATTCTAACCAAGAGGAAACATAATTCATTTCTTGAGAGCATTATACATCCTCTGGACCTACTCATCACATTTCTAAGAAGCTCTCAGAAAACCCATAGTAGATCTGGTCTTTGATTTCTGTTCAAATACTTGAAAGAATGCTAGGAAATTTCATGACATCAATGAAACACACTGAGCAATTTTTGCAATCTGCACGTCTTCCCTAAGCCAGATCCTCAACATTCCATGTTCCTCAATCTATATCAATGGCATAATTATTCTACTAGAATCAGTTCCATCTCACTTCTGATCCCCTTTTGACATCATTGACAATAATATGCCAATAATATCCCTTTTTCATTGATTGAAAAACTAAATGCTCATACCAATCGGTTGAAATCACCTAATACCAATTGAAATCAATTAAAATTTGTAACTATTTTAGTTTTTCACCAATTGGACACACATTAATGCTCCCCCTTTGATGTGCACATCCTACTCAAATGAGCATTTGTTCATAATCTTCTCCCTCATTGACATCAATGGAAAAGGGTAGACTCCCCCTAGCACATTACTCTCCCTTTGAAAGGAAATTCAAAGAGAAGATGGAAATCTAGAATAATACAACCATCAAGTAATTAGAAATTTGTAAAACCACTGATACTTGACTTGATCTATCCTGTCTATTTCCATGAATGATTGAGCTATGGATGAAACTCCCCCTGGACATATTCCTCATCACTAGAAACTAGTGATATGATGTGGGAGAAATGACTAATAAACATTACTTATTTTATCTTTTTGCAAGAAACATTTGCAAGAGACATTAGGGTATGTGCAAGATCATCATGGAAAAAACAAACCCTTAAGTGGCAAAAGATTCAGAAAAATCAAAGTTGGGAAAATTGATGTAAAAATTTGAATAAGTTATCTATATTATTTCAAAAATATGTAAGAATAGAATCTGTAGCAAATTAAATGTAGTTTCTAAACTACTAGGTTTATTTTTTTTTTAAAATCTATTTGGTGAAAATTTGAAATTTCAATGTAGTAGTACTTAAATTTTAGGAAAAATAAGAGTAGGTGTTTGTCTAATCACCAACCACAATAAAATTTTTATAAGAGAATTAGATATAAGTAGAGACTCATGTCCGATGTGATGCATATTTTTTTTAAATTTTTTTTGTAAATAATTAATTATGAATTTTTTTATTAATTTGTAAAAATAAAAACTCGTATGTCTAACCACCTTTGGTCAAAACTTTATGAAATTCATTTTTTTAATCCTATAGTATGTGAAGCATTGAATGTGATGCATGCTTGATTAAAAACTATGATACCATTTGAAAGTTATAGATGTTTTCAATCACTTATCAATTGGGATTAGTTGTAATTCAAATAGAAAATGAATAATAATATTTATTAAATTCTAAAGTGAGAATAATTTATATTAGTTATGAAGTTGAGATCTCCTTTAAAACCCTTTTTGTTTCATCAATTTTGGGTAAAAAAAATGTCATCAGCCACATACCCTACATATACCCATCATATCGCCACTTTTTGGCCCATCATGATCCTGCACATACCCATTATATAACCTTCACTTTATATTCCATTGAAAATTACATGATGTTTATAACATTTATTTAGCAATTTATATATCATAAAATATATCAAGAATTATTTTACAAGCTATATTTATTAAATCATTCAAATACTTGTATATAACATCAATTTATACTTAGTTATGGGTAATTTCATGTTATTTAATGGTGACTTTGTTCCCAACCTAATGAATTTCCAACCTATTGTATCATCACAATTACAACTACCAAATGTAGCAAGGCAATGTAGATTTGGACAAGGTTTCCCCTCTCCACAATCTACAATTGGTAGATGAATTCCATGCATCTTCCCATAAGGAGATCATAGAAACACATCAAAAGAGTGGAGAGCTAATCAAAGAAGAATTAAATGAATTGCAAGAGGTCATACCTGATGCAATTATTGATATTTCACTTTCTAGTATGGATAATTTTAAATTGTTAATTAATTCTTTCAAAGAGTATATTGTTGGCCTTAGAGGACAAGTTGAAACTAAAGTTGAAAAGAAAATAAATAACAAAAATATGTTGGAAATCACTGAAGAATGCACAAGTATGTGTACATGAAACAAAGGTTCTATTTAAATATTGTATGAAGTGGCTCGGAGCCACCCAAAGCATTAGGAAAGGAAATGCACTCAATTGAGACCTAGATCAACAATGACCCTAGTGTGTATAATCTGTCACTTGATCTAGTTGGAGATACAAGGAATATTATTGTGGATTTGCATAAGAGACTCTTTCAGTTGTAAGCATAAAATCAAAACATCATTTTGTAGATTGGAGAGGAAAGGGACTTAGTGAAGTCCAAATTTATATATGTTTTGTGTGCCCTTTTGAGTGCTAACAAAGCTACATAGATGAATCTATCACCTAGCACTCTAGAAGAAGGAGAAGAGATACTAATGGAATTTCAAACACAATGAAAAATACTTGGTTCAATAAAGAATACATGGGAAAAAGAAAAATAGGCTTGGTAGACCCATGTGTAGAAGCTACAAGATTCAACTTCCTTCGGTTGACAATGTTCCTATTTTTTATGCATTTCTAGTTTTCTTTTACAAATTATTTATACATATGCAAAGTTTATAGAGTAGTTTCTAGTACTTTATTGATTTTTATCTAGTACATGACACAAGGGGAGTCAATTCAATATTTCAGTTTATGAATTTTCATATATTACTCAGTAGGAGATCAAGTATAAGCCAGAATAGTTGTTTTATGTGCCCTTTTCCCTTGATGTCAAAGGGAGAGAATCTTTTGGAGATTATTTTGGAGATGTTTTGGCATGTTTGAATCAATGACAAAGGGGGGGATTATTGGAAGAATGAGATTTTTTTCATTGATGTTGTTGTTGGTAGCATGAGCATGTGGGATAAGCACAAAGGTATACTACTATGTCTTGTAGTATTGTCATTGATGTCAATATTATATCTTGATGTGGTGGCCTTTGTGTAGATCATCTTGGTTGGTTCCAACATTTTTTAGAATAATTGTGGCAAATAATTTTGTAAGATGGTTTGATCCAGTAAAGTTGATTATGATGTAAAATTGATTACATGTCAATTCATTGTTCCACTAATGAAAATTTCTTTCTATGGTTCTATTATATATTTTTTTGAAGATAGCAACATTTGATTCCAAAATTTTACCATGTTTTGCTTTTGGGATGGAAGATATGAGTAACAAATGTTTGGCCTAGCAAGTTAGAATTATTTCCTATACAATCCATATAAGTGGGAGAGTTTGCACTTCTCCATGGATAGGAATTTTACTTTGTGGATTTTAGGGGATGATGATAGATGTCAATAGAGTTTGAATTCTAGATAAAAAAATATTTTAAGGTCCACATATCCATATATGGGTGTATAGTTGAAGAATTTTTGTATTAGGTCTTTTGTGGTGCCAATCTAATAAGTCTTAAAGATATGTGAAGATTAAATAATTATTGCGGTGTTATGTGGGAGCTATTATAGGTCCATGCTGATCTATTTAAAAAAAAATTGGGATTGAAGTTTGGCACAAGGTGTGTGTGGAAGGATTTGAGCCGACAAATTTTATTTATAATGTTTCATCTAATTAGTTTGACCTAATGGATGTTATGTTTCAAGCAAATATATAAGATAGATCTTTTTGGGTGCTTTGACAAAGAACATACATATAAGCGATGCGAATTGAGTGAATATTATCAAAGCATTGTGAATTTGAGATTTTATTGTTGATCAAAGTGTTAAAGCGATGTGAATGCAGAGAAAACTAAAGTGTTGAATCAAAATCATATGAAGTGTGGAAATTCAATATATTAAGCTTAATTGGAACTGTATCTCATACATATGATGGATGCAATTGTAACATTTCAATCTAGGTTGTGAGCCAAAAAAACATCTTCTATATTTTTCTCTATGGACAGTGAGTCCACCTGTAATGAGCACTTCTATAAATATACTATAACTAGTTACAATATATTGTGAGATAACCCTCACTATGGTTTTTCTCATTTTTTGTTTTCCACATAAAAATCCTAGTGTTCATGTGTTATGTGTTACTTCATGCTTTCTTTCATTTTTTCAATTCAATATGCTATGTGGATTGGATGATTAAATGATTAAGTGGTTAAAAATAATAATGGTTCAGCCCCTTGTCTTAGTTTTCAAATTGTTCAACAAAGAAGACTTTCCTTCCCATTGCCTAGGACTATGATAGGTAGTAGCATTGTAGATATATACTTCTTAGAGTTGTTTGGGCAGAAGATGTTGCATGGTATTGATTTTAGGCCTCCTAGGTATATCAGATTGAGTCTCGTCGATGGTAACATTTCAAGGTTACATGAAAGGGTAGTGCAAAATTGGAACGATGGTTTCACAGATGTGATTAGAGTGATGCATCATCAAAATGGTAGGTCCTTTCTGAGACAAACATGGCACCCTATGATCTTACTTATTTTTATGTGGATTGGACTATTATTTTTGGACTTGTGGTGGCTTTGATTGAGGATGAGTAATCTTTGTGAAGGGAGAACTATAGTGTCCCCTTTTTAGCCCTATTATTTTTAGTTGTCAATAGCCTATTTACAGAGTCCCATAGGCTTGTCAAAGGAAAAATTAGGGTTTCCAATTTTCTAGGAGGTGTCTTTTTGAGTTTTCAGGAGATGGTTGTAGGAGTTTGCTAGTATGTTTTTTTGGGTCATTCTTGGTTTTTGGAGATCTTTAGAGGGGCGCCACATGCATTTTGATTAGTGACTATTTATAAATTTACTATTTTTTGTAAGTTATGGTGGCTACTCGAAATGTGCTGAAATGGTGTTTCGAGTCACTATTTTGAGTAGTATTCTATTTTTAGTAAGTGTTATTTTTGGCAGTGTGGTTTACTAGCAGTTCAGCAGTTGGCTTCTATTTTTAGTAGTGAGGCAATTCATTTTTAGCAATTGGCTTCTCCATTAAATTTGGAGTTTGAAAATGGAAGGTTGGCAACTTAAGTTTGTTTTATATTATTAAAGTTGATTTTTGACCCCACACCTAGGAAGCATCAACTTATGTTGTTTTCAAAAAGGGGTGTAGGAGTTGGATGTCAAGCCTAATGGACTTATACATTTTAAAACCTTAATTTATACTTTTTAAGTTGCATACCCAAGTGGGAAATATTTACATTTTAAAAGGGCTATTTGATGCCAAGTAAAGTGGATGCCTAGCTTTGAAAATATGTGTTTTTAATAAAAATTATAATGCCTTAAAAGTGGCGTCCCTTTTTAGAGGGAAAGGATATTTCAAACTTTTAAGGTTTGAGTTTATAAAAAGGCCTCTCTCCCTCTTATTTAGCAATTATAAATCTATCTTATGATTATAGTTATAAACATTTACTATTAGTATCAACCTAATGGATATATCCTATATTAGTTGTTATATAGTAGATTTATTATTATTCTTTTATAAGGTTGATACCAACATTTGCAAGAGACGCAAAATCATGTTCCCTCTTATTCCTTCTTATTATTTAGGATAAATTGGTATAAACATGGACTCTTTGTAAGTATGACTATATATTATTTGTCTGTATTTAAATGGTTTTGGCATGATTAATGGTTGTGATTCTTCAACAATAGCATTACAAAATAAATTTTAATGGTAGGAAAATAATCAAAATATATATAATTCAACAAAATCATTTCAAATCACATAAATCATGTTCAAAATATTTTAAATGTACTAGAAAGAAGAAAACATAGTTTCCAACATATTATATTTCATCATGACACATTGATGAATAAACCACATAATCCATGCTAAACCAATAAGAATGGAGAAGAGAGCTCTTTTGGAGAAAAGTATCAAAAACTTCTATGAATAAAAAAACCCATATACTACATATCTTTTATCCTCAAATGAAATCTAGGATAGTATATGAGATACAATGGTGTACATTTAATAGACTAGATTAGGACACTAGTCTTAAATGCATTTCTCACATATATACATAATAAAACAAAATAATAAAAAAAAACAACTATCTCACCTTTTCAAAATCAAATTAAGTCTACACCCTCTTGTTTGTTGTACAATAAACACTACTTTGTTGAATGACAACTTCTTGTCATCTACACCATTTTAGTATATATATTTTGATAAAATATATTCACAAACATATAAAATAATGAAAATCAAAACATCATATAAACTAACATTCCTTAACATATATTCTGATTACAATTCAAAAAAAACAAATAATTTCACAGCCTCATCCTCATACTAAAGTTGTATTCTCATTTGAAAACACCCTATTAATTATTAATTAAATTGATGCTTAGTCATTCCTAACAACTACTCTCTAAGCCAAAAACAAAATCTAAACCCTTTTTAAAGGTGTGTCATAAGTTTATTTATAGGTTCTCATGCTCAATCTAGTTTCAAGTTTAATCAGGTATGTTTGTCCAACATAAGGGGCTGGGACAAGTGATCTATGCTTCACATAGCATCATTCAAGTATGACAATGAATAAACATAATCTTCAGGCGATAATTGTCTTCGAACTTTGATGTCGAAGGCATCTCTATCCATTAACAATTCAGTAAATTAGATGCTTAGGGCGAAAACAATTCAGCCAAGAAAGACTATCTCTTTAATCTCCCAAAAATCAAATTTTAGATCTCATGACCAGACAAATAAATTAAGTAAATTGTTTAATCTTACTATCTAATCAAGGAAATCAAAAGGTAGCATGAACACACGACAATGGAGGGAGCTTTATTGACTATTAATGGCGGCTCAAATAATCTCCACCGAGGATCACTGGTGGAGGGGTCAACAGTGGGCATACACTTATGCTAATCGAAGACAAAGACTATTGGAATCTTCGTGGGCCATACATGTCACTGGTGGTATCTATAAATTCAGATTCGTTATTGAATATTATCACACATATACCCAACCTCATCATGAGTATGAGCTTACTCAAATTCACTCTGACCTCAGATATGGTCATTTTCCATATTCCCTCAAAATCACAGACCTCATTATGAGTATGAGTGTACTTAAACTCATTTTTAACTTAATGTATGCTAAGCTTCAATATTAGTATGAGAGTTTCTTTGCACTTCTAGCCATTTATTCTAATAGATTCGTCCACTCTCGGATGATAACCATCGAAAGGACTTCAAATTGTCGTTGAAAAAATCAACTACATTTGTATAATGTTTTTTGTATTTCATTCTACTTAAAAACGCACTAAACCACGGACCTGGGCAACTTTAAATACACTCTGCTTGACAACTTATTTTCAATCAACGAGAAGCATTGCTTTGTAGTATATTTTTATTAAAGCCTCTTCTGCAGACAGAAAAGTACTTCTTAGTATCTCTCAAAACATTTTGGTGGGTTTAGGAGCTTGGGTTCTCTTGCAAGTAATAGTGTGTATCTACAATAGGTAATAATAATGAAGGTTGTCTGTGCTTTTATTATTCTATTGTTTTCCCAGTTGCTTATATCATACTTCGGCTTAGCTGGTCGGCCTATGCCTGATGTCAAGGTCGTGAGTTATGAACCCACTTCTCAGAAAGGAGTTATAGAGCTAAAAAGCGAAGCCAATGTAAGCCTTGGGCTTGGCGAGGAGTCAAAAGCCATTGTACCTGCTGACTCTAACATTTCACACGGCCATGATGAGAATTCCAGGAAGGTGAAAGATTTTCCATCCCCAATAACAGTGGGTAAGATGGTTAGAAAAGTTGAAGAAAAAAGTACTTCAATTCAGCCATCTGGACATAGTCCCGGAATAGGCCACAACAATCCTCCTGGTGCTAAGGCCGTGGTTCCATAGAGTAACATACTCAAAGCTATCTGCCATTGGTCTATAAGGATAGATTATTTGTGCACCTGTATTTAGTCATTGCATTTTCCTTTCAGTTGTTTTATTTAGTTTGTTATGATCTAAGAATAAGTCAGATTCCACAAAATGGGAAAGTATTAAATGGTGGTAGTGCAAATTATCAATTAGTCGTAGTGCACAGTATAGTTGAAGATTTAGATTGGAAGTTATTAAATGGTTGGAGTGCACAGAATGGCTGCATTCCTGTATTAGTATCCATGTCAAGGCAGCAGTGTACGTTCGTTCTTTAAGTGTAAAATTATTCTGCCAGTCGTAATGCTATGAACACTGATGTGCAGAAACTTCTATGTGTTAAATTTTAAAAAGTGTTAAAATATAAAAGTTATGCATACAACTTTAGAAGATCATATGCTCAAATATAACTTACAATTTCCATTAATATATTTTCTTCTTTGCCGAAAAATAGAGTGATGCACTTGGTTACTGTCAGTTGTTTACGGGGTGAAATAAAGCCCTACAAAGGATCATGCAGTCATTTTATACGTGGCAAATATTTAGGAAAATGGTTGAACGATCGATAGAGAACATGAATGCTTCTTGCTAATCCATAATTTCAATTGCGGAGTTATTATTATTTTTATTAATATACTTTAAGTGAAACTAGTTGAGAGGATCCAATAGCTGTCTGATGTAACTTTTTGCGTTTATAAACCTCTTGAATGTTTAATTGAAATTTTGTAAGAAAATTAGTATATTATCTTGCACGAGTTAAAATGTTTAAAGTTATAATTTTTGGTTCTATTCATTGGCAATACACAAAAACCAGCTATATGTTGGTTGAGTTGTCCAAAAACACACCCTAAAATACTACACTAAAACAGATGTATTAATACACGTATTAATGATTGGACTATGCATTACAATGTGGTAGATTGATTCTTTGGTGCAACTTGTGAAAAGGAACACTCTACATCCATTTTTAAGTATGAATATAAGGGCTCCTAATACATAAAATTACTAGTAATTGGTAAAATATAAAATATAAATGATCATTGCTCACGATAGTAGCTCTTGGAGCCCACTTAACTCTTGGGTTCTTTGACCTATTTTAAGGGTTAATAAGAGAGACACTTATGTGATTTGGTGTTGAGTAGTGTACCGACCTTCTATCTCTATTTTACATTATGTGTGTTGTAAAGGAAAATAATAACTAAATGGTTAGTGGGAAATTAATTATTGAGATAAAAGAAATGTGTGTGCTCACATTTTAGGAGATGGAACACACAAGAGGGGTTCTCCTATTTCACTTTATTTCATTCAAGGAAACCCCAAAGATCTCAATCTAATGGTGCAATTGAGAGAAGGAATTTGCTATAATGTCTCCTAGGGTGTGATTAAAGACAAAAGAGGGTTCACCACTAGGCAAAGGCTTAGAAAGAAGGAAATGTAAATGATATGTAAGTCTAACAATGTAATCTAGGATGCGAAACTAAAAATCAAAACAATGGACTGAGAATGAAGAACTCGCGCACTTGGAAAAATGAAGATGCTTGAAACAAGGTTTGCAATCATGAAATTATAAATTTTGAAGCACATTGGGACTCATACGCAAGTAGGGGTGATTTAGTCTCAGTTTAGGGTTTTGGGCATAAACTGAATTCTACAACTGGTAAACTAGGATATACATAAAAGGTCTAAAAACTATTATACTAGGACTCAAACACCACAAGTGGTGATTTAGTCCCAATATTAGGGTTGATTTGAAACTTTGATATCCTCTAGTGTTCTTCTATAGCTTCTCTTCTTTCTAATCTTTGAGTTTGAAACTCTGAATTCTGACATATAGGTGACTTTCCATAATCTTGCAAGAAAGATGACAACTTTTACAACTTTCTCCAATCTTGCTCTTCAATACATCTTCAACCTAAATTATCTATAAATCACACATCAAAAAGAGGGAAAAATGTTGTTTGTTAGTGGATATGGGCTGGCCTTGCTCAAACTCTATTTTGGTAATCAAATCTTGAAATGAATAGAAATAGAATTAAGGAATGATGAATGAACAAATAAGCTATGTTGCAACTCACCAAACCATTATAATAAAGGTTGCAATCTTGTATGAAATGGCTAGCATGAATGTAGATCTTGGCTCTTGATTGCATGTTATGGATCTTGAGTTGAATGCTTGCTTGAATCATGAAAACCTACATCACAAATGTTAGCTCGAAAATAATTATTGCGTATGATGAATTTGAAATGATGCTTGATTCTTGAATATAGCTCCAAAATGCTTGATAATCAGATCTTGAATGCTCTTGATCATAAATTTTGTATAATACTTGAATACTTGAAAGCTTAGATCTTGTTAGGAGAAAATATGTGAGATAAACTTGTATTTATACTTGTTTATGTCAAATTTCCTGAAATTACAACATTACAAGCTGACATCAAATCTAGGAGAATAAAATCCAGCCAAGAATTTGAATTCAAAATAGGTCCAAGATAAGTGAGACTCATATGCCAATTGGGGCGTATGAGTCCTAGTAGCCTAGGCTTGGGACACAAATTTCAAGAAATGTAAAATTCTATCCCAAATTTAGGTTCATGCCCCAAAACTTGGGTGAGACCCATATGCCCAAGGTGGCATATGAGTCCTAGATCACTTAATACAGAACACATAACCCAAAATCATTAAATTATGATTGGTTATTAGATAAGTGTTAGGATTATCCTCGAGAAGATGTATTAAATAAGGCTTGTGGATGCAAAATAAGACCAAATAAGACTTAAAGAAGCCCAATTTTAGAAAGGAGGGTCCAAACAAGTGTGAAAATATAAATGGATACATTTTTCTATACTACATTGAGAGGATGAATTTGCTTCAAACTCACACTAAAGTAAACAAAATCACATTAAGAGGGGTCCAATTATACCAATGCTAGTGAGATAGGATGGCAATGATCAAGAGAGTTATGCAAGCCCCCAGGATCAAGATCCTATGGAAAACCAACATAGGAACAAAAGAAAACACATGAAAATGATGTAAGGAGCAACAAAAAGACACAAGCATACACTGCCAAAGGAATAACGAAGAAAACAAAAACAAAAGGGGCCGATCAAGCCTTGACCATTTTTCCAACACGGTGTGGATTTGATCTAAGTTATTTGTCTAAAAATGTTTACAAGTGAAACACAATGTCCACTATGCAAACCAAATGTACACTTACAAGGGCTAGTGAAACCTCGGGTCATCTACTAGTTGAGCCCCCAGTGAGACACATACGCAAATGGTTGGTATGCACTCGCATAGACAAGCAAGTGGCTATGGGAAGGTCATGCCTAATTTTTTCTTCCATACCCTAACCATACAAAAGCTATACCTCCTGATAACTTTGATAAGGTGCAACACAACACGAATAGCAAAAATTCATGAGGCAAGTAAAACTTTGTATGCTTGACACCCATGAATGAACAAGATGGGTCCACAAGCAAGCAAAGTGTGTTATGCAAGGTGGCCATATAACCGATATTGTAAATGCAAAATAGTGTAAGGTACATTCAAAGGAGTTTTTCTTAGTTCATATAAGGTCTTAACTTAGAGAAAATTGTTCCTAATGTCTCCAAGAGAGGACCAATCAAAGAATAGAAGACTCATAACATTGGGGATGTATTGTGTCACATCAAGCCACTAAGTGGAATGTAATATGCTAAGGTAGATCATGCTCTTGTAGGCCATCACACCAATTAACACCACAAAGTGAAAGATACATCATATGAAATAAGATGACTACACGATGAAACATGAGTTGTAAAAGAATAATGCCAATGTATGCCCACATTTTAAAAGAAATTTCTAAACACCATGTTGTGAGAAATTGCTTTAAAGTAGAAAATGAAAAATGCTAACAATAAAGATGACATGAGAGATTATTTGGAAATCCCTATGCCAAGTCATATGTTTCTAAATAAAGCTACATCATGTAAAGGTGTTTCCCCCAAAATTAAATCTATTCACGGTTAGTATGTCTTTGCTACAGTGTTATTAGAGAGGTTGAATTTGTCATCATTTCCCAAATACTCAAGGAATAGAAAGAATGACACAAAGAGAGCAAAAAAAGAGAGAAAAGATTTCGGGTCAACATGGAAGAAACCTAAATGTATCAATGCCTTGCATCATCCCCAAAAGGAAAAGACAAGGAAAAGAAAAGATAAAGGAATTTTTTTCGGGTCAACATGCAAGAGACCTAAATGTCTCAATGCCCCGTGTCATCTCCGAAAGGAAAACACAAGACAAAGAAAATATAATTGTTTACAACATAGTGATGAATCTAGATACAAATAGAGGAATGTCACAAAGAGAGAGAGACATCAAACATAATAGTATGCAGGATCACATTATGCACACACAATCACATAAAAGAAACATGGAAAAGAAAATAAAGACAAGACTAGTAAGGCACATGGGATTCAACCTATTAGTAGGTCATTCAAATCCCAATATTTTTCATTATATACAGAAGGAAAAAAACTAGCCAAAGAGACAACAATAAGTGTCGAACTAGGGTCAACACCAAGTTCAAAATGCTTCCTAAGAGAAATATCATTTAAGCTCAGTGAAGAGAAAAACAATGTATTCAATTCATTATGTACTTCTTCAATTTTAGCAACCTCATCATTGTCATCCAAGTTAATCACAATGGGAGGTCGAATGATAATGTCTAAAGAAGGATTTAGCTCTTGTTGGAGTTGAGATGTAGGATCTTTTTGTTGCAGTGAAGAGGAAGAATTAGTGTGTATTCCTTTAGTCAAGTTTGGATGTTGATTTTCTTTGTTGTTCTCTTTGTTTAACCTTTGAGCAAGAGCATGAAATATAAGCCTATTCTCTCTAGCATTTTTGTTTGTTTTTGTGCAATTTTCAAGTTGTGTTTTTGTGGGAGTGGGTCTATCAACCATAGGTTTCTTTTCTTCCCTAAGGGGACGAATGGAAGGGACCATAGGAGGTTGTTCAACCACTTTCTTTTTATCTTTGTAAAAAAAAAAAATCTTAGGAGGCATGATAGGATTGTTTTGGTTGTCTCTTCATCTTTTGTAGGAGATAGGAAAAGTATTTGTCATGGGTTGGTCTTGGTTATTTAGAATGTCTTTAGGTTCAATCATAGTTTATTCAATGATAGGAGGTACATTCATGGGTTGAGGCATGTTTCTAAGAGATAGTTTTTTATTGTTCTTCGCCTTAAAGTTTTGATAGGATTTAAAAAATAAATCCTCATGAGATTTAATAGGTTGCATAGGCTTGGGCCAAAAAAAATCCAATGAAACGTTCCCATGGGAAGGCATAGGATTAAAGCCACAATGGTGCATAGTAAATATTTCATTGTCAAAGGGAAAATTTAAACATTTATGCATGACCGATGGGATGAGTTCCATGGTGTGTAGCCATGGATAGCCAAGCTTCACACGAAATTGATTTGACATTGGGATGATGGAGAATGAGACATCTAATTTTGTTTCAGTCCAATTTTTAAAGGAAAGGTGATTGATCCCATAGTAGGGAAAGAAAATCCATTATGAATTTTTATCCATGCTTTCAGTTGATCATATGTTTCTTGATCAAGTTCACGCACAAGTAATAATTCCCTAGTGATCACATTCTCTCCACATATGGGATCAATTAATATCCCATTAGTGGGCTTGTCATTGATACAGTCGGCTATGTAAAGAGGATCATTAGGTACATTTCTAATAATATATTTAGATTAGAAAGTAATGTCAAGAGGATTTTTATTTTGGCCTTTACAAGGTTGAGTTTTGAACAATTCAACCAAACCATCAATAGGATTTTTCTCATTAGTATTTATAGGACCTTGTTCAATAGTATCCATGTTGTCATGATTTGTGTCAACATTCAACACATCATTCTTCTTAGTTTCACTAGATTTGAAAAATGAAATATTATGATTTGGCATATGGTTGGTAAATATTTACAAGTTTTGGTTGGGAGGGGCAATATACTTATTTCCTTGATCATTAAAACCTCCAATTTGAAGTCGACTAGAATCAATGAGGTCTTGCACAAGATGTTTAAGACACTTACAATGTTTTGTGTCATGTCCATTTTGTCAGTGATAATGGCCATAAGAATTCGATCTAAAGTTCAGAGGTAAAGGTTTATTAGGATTAGAAATTTTAATAGGAGGTAAAGAAATCATCTTCTACTCTAGAAGTAACATTATGCTATGAAGGGTATTGGGTAGATGAATAAATTGTCTAGCCGGATCCCAAAATGTAAAAGGACATCTTTTCTTGATAGTAGCCACTTGGGTATCAACATGTTGAGTTGGTTGATGGGGATTGAGTTGAAGGAAACCATTTTTTTGTTTCTTAAAAGTTTTGTAAATTTTTTGGCTTGCGGATTTATATTTTTTAGGATTACTAGAGGTCGGTTTTATTTCATGGCTACTAACCAAATTTTGATAATTGGGAAGGGTAGTACACAAGTGTACAAAGGAAGTAAACTTCATCATGCTAAGCTTATCTTGTATCTTATTTTGCAAGTTCGCAATGAACATTCGTTGAATGTGAGGATCAAGAATCTTTATGTCGATTTGGGAATAAAGCATTTGGTAGCATGAAATAAAGTCAATAACCTTTTCATCATCCTTTTGATTACATCTCATCAAATTAACTAAGGTCCTTTGATGAGTCATGTGTACTTGGAAATGGTTAATAAAGGCATCAACAAGTTGATTGAATGAACGAATTGATTTATTCACTAACAAGGAAAACCATTCTAAGGTTGTATCTTTCAAGGACCTAGGGAAAATCTTAGTGAAGAGCTTATCTTAAAGGATGAAATCACTACATAAGGCGATGTAAGTAGAAGCATGGTTAGAAGGATCTCCTTTCCCCCATATTTCTCAAATCTAGGAATATCTATACCTTGTGGTATCGACATTCTCAATATCTCCAAGGATAAGGGATTGCTTTTGACATAGTATGAAGGTTGGCCATTTTGATTTTGGTTTATGGTGGAAATTTTCCATTGAAGGGATGGAACATTTTGAAAAAGTTGATTAAGGATGGATTCATTGCTTGTATTTTGAGATGGAGGTGAATATGTTGGAGGTGTATATGTTTGAAGGGGGATTGAATGTTATGATTATTGGAGATAAAGTGGTAGGAGGTATCATGTGTGATACCATGAAGGTACAAGGATTGTTAGTGGAAATAACCAAGGTAGGAAAGACATTACTAGTAGGTTACATCATTGTTGTAACTTGAATGTTGGTATAGGTAGGAATAGAGACAATGGTTGTGGGAGGAGGAATTTTAGTTCCTCCTTGAATTTGGAAATTGTTTGAAGGTTGAGCACAACTAGTAAGTGTAACAAAAATTTGAGCTAGGTTACGTATAGTTATATTCCTTCTTCAATTTCAATCATATGGTGTAGGTTATCTATGGTGAGAATAGTAGTGGTCAAAATATTTTTAGTACTCACTCGATGTTGTAGGTTTGCAACTCTTCATGGATTTGTATTATGTTTTCTTGAGGAATGTTAGTAACCATTGTTTCAACACTTATCACACTACTTGAAGGTAGAGAGTTGTTAAGGGTATGGTCCATACCTAGTGAACTAGTGTCAACACTATGAGTGAAAGTGCTAGATAACCCAAGATAAATGACAAGTGTGCTAACGTGGAATTAAATGAGTCTTGAACTTCATCTCACTATATTATTAGCAATAGGACACCAAGTTGTAAACCTCATGTAAGGGACAATCAATGAATGCAAGATAATAAACACAAGATAAATGATATTATTTAATTTTAATTCAAATGAAATTAATCTAGATGCAATGAAATATAAATTCGATAAACTAAAACAAAAATATAACAACAAATAGAAGCAAAGAAACAAGGTTTTTAATGCTATAAAATGTAGTTTCAAGTCTGACATGAGACTAAATTTCCTAGAGGGTGATATGAGCCCCAGTTTAGGTTTTTGAAAGGTTCAACTATTTGAAAATTAGTCAACACAGAATTCCCATAGATTAGGTAGAACAACCTGTACTAGGACTAAATCACCCACATGAGCCAATGAGTCATAGATGAGGGTATTGATACTAAATTTAGTGAATTCTAAGTGAGTGTTAAGGTTTTTGGTTTGTATGTTGTCTTGACTATGTGAAATTATAGATTTCAAATGAAATTCAATGATGTAAGATGCAAAAATGTAGCCTATATGCACTTTCAATAATGCAAGATTTAGAACTCGTAAATGCAAATTAACTAATGCAATAACTAATGCAAAGTTAATGTAAGCTAGATTTTAGACTAAAATAAACTCCAAATGAGAAATAAGGTGTCCAAAGTCTAGGGTTACCAAAATTGAATGGAGGAAATGGGGTGTGCCCACCTTTTAGTTGATGGAATACATAAGAGGGGTTCTCCTATTTCTCTCTATTTCATTCAAGGAAACCCTAGAGATCTCAATCTAATGGTGCAATTGAGAGAAGGGGTCTACTAAAAGGTCTCATAGGGTGTGATTAAACAAAAAAGGTTGTTCACCGCTAAACAATGGCTTAGAAAGAAGGAAATGCAAATGATATGCAAGTCTAACAATGTAACCTAGAATGTGAAACTAAAAATTAGAATATAATGGCTTGAGAATGAAAAGAGGTGAACCTAGAAAATTGAAGATGCTTGAAATAAGGTTTGTAATACCAAAATTATGACTTTTGAAGAACACAAGGACTCATATGCAAGTAGGAGAGATTTAGTTCCATTTTAGGGTTTCAGGGCAAAGCCAGAATCTACAATTGGTAAACCAGGATCTACATAAAAGGTTTGAAAATGAGTATACTGGGACTCATACACCACAAGTGGTGATTTTTTCCTAGTATCTGGGTTGATTTGAAAATATTATATCCTCTAGTGTTCTTTTGTAGCTTCCCTCCTTTCTGATTTGAGTCTGAAACTTTGAATTCTAACCTATAGGTGACTTTTTTTAATCTTGCAAGAAAGATGACAACTTTGAAAAATTTCTCCAATCTTTCTCTTTAATGGATCTTCAACCTAAATCTACAAATTAGACGTCAAAGAGAGATAAAAATGCTATTTTTGTTAGTGGATAGGGGTTGGCCTTTGTAAAACCTCATTTTGGTAATCAAACCTTAAAATGAATAGAAATCAAATGAAGGAATGATGAATGAACATATAATCTATGTTTCAACTCACCAAAACCTTGTAATAAAGGTTGCAATCTTTTCTAAAATGGCTAGCATGAATGTAGATCTTGACTCTTGATTGTATGTTATGGACCATTAGTTGAATGGTTGCTTAAATCATGAAAACCTACATCATAAATGTTATACTAAAAACAAACATGATGCATGATGAATTTGACATGATGATTGATTCACGAATGTAGCTCCAAAATGCTTGATAATCAGCTCTTGAATTCTCTTGATCATATATTTTCTATAATGCTTGAATACTTGAAAGCTTAGATCCTGTTAGGAGAAAATATGTCAAATAACCTTGTATTTATATTTGTTAATGCCAAATTTCTTTAAATTAAAACACTACAAGCCTATTGAACATCCAAAATACTGAGAGGGGGTGAATCAGTATTCCAAAAAACCATTCATACTTCATGCTCATATTGCAAGGCCTGACAATCTCCCCTTTGGCATTGATAAAAACATGCATGAAAAAAGCATTCCAACTGCAACTAAATACTTTGAATACTCCACTTATCAAAACTATTCTTCAAAAGATTTTTTTCCTTTGTTAACCTCAGTCTCTCCATCTATGTATCGTTGTATCTCTCCATATCTCTCTCTCTATCTTTGTATCTCTCCCCCTTTGACATGAATGACAAAGGATTGGGTTGGTCTGGAATATATGTATATATAAAAATGTAGCCAAAAAGATATGAACACAAAATTGAATTAACCTAAAGAAGAACATATGAGACTCTCCAAGATGACCTTCCATGATTCTTTGCCTTCTTCCCATGAACCTTTTGTGCTTATAAGAGTCTTTTGAAATAGCTCAAGTTTAGTTAAGGACTCTATACCATCTGCTAGATTATTGGGATAAAGATTAATCTATGACATTTCACCAATACAAGGGTATGTGCAGGATCATCGTGCAAAAAATAGGCCCTTAAGTGGCAAAAAATTCAGCAAAATAAGTGTTAGGAAACTTGACGTAAATATTTGAATAAGTTATGTATATTATTTCAAAAATATGTACGAATATATTTTGTAGAAAATTGAATGTACTTTCTAAAATACTAGGTTTATTTAAAAATAAATAAAATCTATTTGGTGAAAATTTGAAATTTCAATGCAGTAGTGCTTAAATTTCAGGGAAAAAACAAGAAGTAGGTGTCTGTCTGACCACCCTAACCATAATAAAATGATAATATTTTTTTGTAAGATTTTATATATAAGTAGATGACTCAGGTCTGGATGTGATGCATATTTTTTTGTAATTTTTTTCCAAGTAAATAATTAATTATGAATTTTTTATTACAACTTTTAGAAAATATAAAAACTCGTCTGTCTGACCACCTTAACTTGGTCAAAACTTCATGAAAATTATTTTTTCTTTTTTTAATCCTATATTATGTGAAGCATAGAATGTGACGCATGTTTTGGATTCAAAAAATATGATACTGCTTGAAAGTTATAGATGTTTTTCAATCAGCCTATTGATCAGGACTTTAGTCATAGTTCTAATAGAAAATGAATAATAATTATTTATTAAATTCAAATTAAATCATAATTTATATTTTTGGAAAGCTGAGAATCTCTTCTAAAAACCCTTTTCGTTTCATTAATTTTGGGTGAAAAAAAACTCGTCAGCCACATACCCTACAAATACCCATAATATTGCCACTTTTTGGCGCACCATGATCCTGCACATACCCACAACCAAGAGCACTAGAAAAAAAATGTGATTTAGTTTAATCATGTCATTGGGTTCCACAAACTTGTTAATAACTGAACTGTTGATTTTTGAGTTCCTATGACTTTTCTAACTCTTTTGGGGTTTTTCACCTAAAAGGAGAGAGGTAGAGCCAAAAATGCAAACTAGTTCATTCAAATTATGCTTTGTGCAATGTTGTCTAATCTAAATGAATTAAAATAAATGAAATTGAATAATTTAAATGGATGAAAATGAATGAAAAAGTGAGATTTAAGCTATGTTTGAAAACACATTGTGATATGCAAACAATGAAGTAAATGAAGAAAATATGTAGAACAAAAAAAACAAGATGAATCTTAGTGCACCTGTGTAGTGTTGGATGAATCTAGAATGTTGTGGATGCTAGTTTAAATCACTAAATTTTCATAGTGGGACTCATTTTCCCAAGGTGGTAACTTAGTCCTCCTCTTGGTGAAAAGTGTCAGAAAATACTTTTTGTCTCTCGAGATCCAGAATTTGACAAAATTTGGATTTTTAGTCCTATGGTGGGACTCATTTGTCACTAGTGGAAAATCAGTCCTCTCCCAAATTTTTTAAAAATCAGGAGACAACTCTACAACAATAGATCTGGAAATCACTAATTATTGGGTTGCCGAAGTCAATTATGTAGGAAATGGACAAGAAACCTTCTCCAAGCTTGAAATAGACTTGAATTTATTTGAAGCACCTAGTTGACTTGTAAACCAATCTTCAACACCAAAAATCTTGTTAAACCTGCATACCTAGGTCTGCAAACACACATACAATAGGAGAAAAATGGTTGAGGGTTAGCAAATAGGGGTTTTCCTTGGTCAAACCCCACTTTTGATAATCAAACCCTTAATCTAATAATGGAAAGAAAAAGAATGATAAACTAATAACATGCAATAGCTATCAACTTACCAAACCCTTGATAATGCAAATCCAAGAAGTAATGTCAACGGATGCTCCAAAGTGCTTGAATATTGCTTGAATTGATGTTGTAGAATACTTGAATGCTTGGATATGATGTGTAAATGTTGGAGAATTGTAGGAGAATGTAAAATGAGCTGAAAATAACATATTTATACACACTTGTGCCTTAGTTAACTATTCATACCTCATCATAGGCCGACATCAAGTGATTTTGAATAACAACCCGAAAGGAAATTTTAAAAAATTTGGAGCCAAGGGGGACTCATTCACCACCCATGGTGAATGGGTCCCACCTAGGACCTGAAAATATGTGTTCAAAAATATGTTGTATTTAATGTTGTTTGTCAGGATAATATTCAAAAATATATGAGGGCATAAAGGGAGCAAATAAAGCATGATAAAGGGGTAAATAGTGAATTTATGCCTAGAAAAACATGAAAACTTGTTACAAGACTTTACAACACTTTAAAATAGGACTTAATAATGAATAAAAAGGTGATTTTTAGGTGAATTGTAATAAATAGAGTCTAGAAGAGTGTAGAAATTTCTTACAACACTTTACAACACCTTCACAAGACGTCGTTATTTGAATTTTAGTACCTAAATATGCATGTTCAAGCCATGTCACAACATAAAATCAGACAAAAATATATCAAATACCATGAAACAAGACCTAAAAGGCCATGAAAATGATAAGGGGCCATTTTTCTACGACACACTAACTTTTGTCCTTTGATCCTGCAATGAATTTTTTTTATCCTGAAGCTGCACAATGTAGGTGTTGGAACTATCAACTTTGATGATTTTTGCATACCTTCCATACCCCTTGAGTCTCCATATGAGTCCTTCTATTGGCATTTTCCTCATCTCGTGGTATTTTTACTTGCATTTTGCCCATATTTCCCTATTGAACCCATCGGGTTGTGCTTTTTTCATCTTGTTGAATCTATTGGCATAGGTCCTTTACTGTCTCGCCAAACCCTGTTGCTTGTTGTAGGTGTTTTGGAAAGACATGTTCTTTGTTACAACGACTGACATTCATCCGTGAATGGCTATTGGCATAGCATCCATGTTGTTTTGGTGACATTAGAGACATCTATCGACAAAGGATATGAGTTTCGGGGACTATCATAGTGAAGAGGTTTGGTCTTGTCGACAGTGTTTAACATATGGTTTTCTTTCGGCATGAGTTCACCTTGGTCTCACCGATCGGTGGCGGAAGAATATGAGCATATCGGTGTAGGTTGGGGCGATTGTCGTAAGGTCTCAGCGAGTGACCTTCAGTCTCGTTGAAGGATGGAAAACAAGTGGATTTCAGTGTAGGATGGTGGTTGTCTTGGCGAACACGAACGATCTCGAGTGACTTTCGGTAAAGCAAGGAGTTCTCTACAAGACGTCTCACTAAGGGTTGGAAGTCGTGGCAACTACGAACAAAAATAAAGGATGTCGGTGTGAGATCAAAACTCTCTTGGCAATATGGTGTAATCCTAAGGCTTTCGGTATAACCTGATATACTCTATGGGAATTCTCCCTGAGTTTGAAATGTCTCGGTGACATAACATAAGACAAGTGGGCTCATCGGTAGGAGAAGTCATAAGTCACAGCGATATTCAAGATGGATAAGGATTTTTGGTGAAGCAATGTGTAGTCTACAGGAGGTCCCCCCGACATTGTTTTGTTCTGCCGACAGCTCGGTGCAGTTTCTTTTCTGTGAGAGAATCTAACGGTCTTGGCAATGATGATTGTAACAAAAGGTGTTGCTCAGTGTGACTTATTTGTTTCGGTATGTGGTCATGGTGAGGTGCCTGGGGTCTTACCGAATGAGTGTAGTGGTGGCTTTGTCAGTAGGATAATTGGTTGGTCACACTGACATGAGGTTAAGTGGGAGGCTCTCGGTGAAACTTAAAATTGTCTGTGTGAGGTCTCTATGATATCTGTGTGTTATAGCGAAGCACAGTGGGAACAACATAATACTATGTGGCTTCGGTATGACTTGTGGGTCGCTACAGTGAATGCGAGATAAAAATACAAGTGCAAGGGATGTAATGAGTGAATTGCCTTCGGCAGGATGGTGATCTATGTCTCGCCGACTGTCTCACTAGTGATAACAAAATTTTAAATATCAGGGCCAAATTTTTTTTGCTTGGATGACTGTTGCTTGCTAGCTCAATTGGAGCCCAAATTTAGTGTTGGGCCGACATGAATTTGAAATGATATGATTTATAATGTTGGTGTATTTATATGCACCTTGGATTTTAATTAAACATCATCAGATTTTAGATCACATACAGTAGTTAGGAATGGCTATAGTAGAATAATTTTCTCTTATCAGAGACTATGTGCATGTTTTAAAATGGTGAATTCAATGAAAACGAGATGGTGTGGCAGGTTATTTCTGGTGTCAATTGTATGTTGAACTTATTGAAAAGTATTGTTGAAGTTGTCTCCAAGTTGATTCTTTTTGGTTGTTTAAATTGATGTAACAAGTTTACTTTTAGTTTATCAATGCACATTTGTTGTATTTGTGTGATTAATTGACTGGTTCTCTCAAGTAGAGATTAAATCCTTTTCGTTGATCACAGTAATCAGGAAGATTCATTTGGATTATTAAAGAAGAGCTCAGTGGTCATTGTCTTGCATTATTTATACAAGTTATGAACAGATCATATGCCTGCAATTTGATTTTCTGCCAGAATAAGTTGCCCACTTCTATTTCATTTGACTCCACATACCCAACAAGGCACTAGTCTCTACAATTTCATTATTTGAATTCATTCAATCTCTTTTTATTAGTTAATTAAGCATTCTAGGATTTAGATTAGAAGATAGCTATCAAGTTTGGTTTCATTTGTTCACTGTTATCTGGCATTGTGGACAAAGGATTTCAAGAAAGATAATCACAAGTTAAGTTTGCACTATTCAGAAAGGTACACCTACCTGGGTTTAGCAGCACCTGAAGAGTAGAAGGTTTGATTGTTTCAAGCCTTGTTCTGTTACCCTAAAACGTTGTGAAAGCTTGGCAACCTTTCGTGGTTCAAACCTATGTTTTTGAGAGCTAACAAATTAATTGGCAACTCCGCTAGGGACTATATCAGAAAATTCGGTTGAAGACCACATTATAGAGTCATTGGAAGAAAATATTTGTTATTTGAGAAGTTTCAAAAGAGTTGATTCCGCTGGGAAAAAAATTAAAAAAAATGATTTTCGTACTTTTGGAAAAGTAGGTGGCGACTCTGAAAGAATTTTTGAATTTGTTCAAACATGATTGGAGGCAGATCTCAGTTCTGGGGAGGTCATGCTGGAGCTCCTCATGGTTAGCAGTATATGCCATATTATCATGCACAACACTATGGTCCAATGTACCAACATCAGTACTCACCTTGTGCCCCCCCTCATTAGCATACAACAATGATCAAACAATTTGATTTGTCAGGGATTCATTTATCGACTTATCCAATGGATGGCAGTTGGAGAGGTATTGTCCCAAAGTTTACAGTGAGTGATGCAATTACTACTGAAGAGCATTTAAGAAGTTTCAATGCTTTCATCCATGATTTGGGTGTGCCATATGAAGATTTACACATGAGGCTATTCATGATATCACTTATTGAAGATGCTAGGGATTGGTTCAAAAACCTACCAGTAGTCTCAATTGATTCTCTCCAAGGATTTCAAGATCAATTCCTCGATTAGTTTGGGAATCTAAGTGTACCATATTATGCTATTCATGAATTATTACACATTCAGAAAGATCAAAGTGATACAATTTATGATTTCAATCGAAGATTCAATAAGTTACAGAATAAAATACCTATTGGATCAAAGTTTCCAGATTCTGTAGAACAGAGTATTTATTTGAATGCATTTGATCCCAAGATAGGGTATGAGCTGAGAAATAAATTCCCAAGAGATTTAGCTAAAGTACAGAAGATGGAACAAACAATTGAAAACAACAAGAAGGCTATTGGTATAATTAGTAAAAGAGACAACCCTAGGGTTCATCTGCAAACCAAAAATTATTAGTACAGATAGGAGAACACATACAGGAATGAAAGGCTGAGGTTGCATGACATGCCTTATAATACAGATTGGAAGGATAGCAAACCTATAACAGCTAGGCTTGGAAACAAGGAAGCTCCTGATCCATTAAAAAAAGTAACCTATATGGTAAGTAACAATTACTTTTGCAATTTTTTTGATATGCCACATTCCCCAGATTATTGTGTTGTAGCCCAAAAATGCAAGAAGAGGGAATGCAGATGGAAAACAATGAAGAAGATCACATAGTATATCTAGCTTCAGATACTTTTCACCAAGTTGAGGAAGATGAAGGTGCAGGGCATTTCTCTTGCACAATAGATTGTCATAGTAAAAGAAATTCATGTTGTGAGGCATCCAGTGAATATTCTGATGTTGATGATGAACTTGAGGATTCTGATCTGCAGTCAAGGGATTCTTCTACCTCTTATGAAGATCAGGATGAAGAAGCAATGGGCAATGTTGATTCATCAGATAGTAAGTATACAATACCTCTGGTTGAAGTTAAGAGTTATGAAGATATATCTAATCATGATGAGGCTTGTACATTTGAAAGTGATTTCCAATTTTTTTCAAACTCATTATATAATGAAGAGTTAAATGAAGATCAGATGATTTTTTGCCAAGGTGTGTCAATGAGTGAGTTTCAGATATTTTCAAATCCATTCTATGAAAAGGAGGAAATAATTTTAGATAAGAAAAATGATGGAATAAATAGCTGCACTGATGATGTTTCTGATTTTTTATTCTTTGATGGTATTGGATTTTTGATTGATGATGATAAAAGTGAAAGGTATGACTGTAGTGATGAAAATATTTAGACTTGTTCACTTGTCAGTGAACAGATTGCAAATTTGTTTACTTCTGAATGCCAGGGATGTGCACATAAAGAGATCTTGAAGTTTTGTCTCCAGCTCACATTCATTTTGACAGTGAGGAATCTATGTAAAAATTCTTATGACTCCCTATGTATTTCTTGGAATGATGGTGATACTTTTGGTGTTGACCAAAATTTTGCTTCCATTCGGGATAAGGTATGTGATTTTGAAGTTCCTAACTCATTTGGAGAAGATGTTTATTTGCATGCCAAGGATGATAGAGGTCCAGATTCGAGTAATTCATATATGCTTGATATTGAATACATGAGTCATGATTCAGTGTTGTATCCAAAAAGTAGTGTCAAAGAAGTGCAAATGGTTTTAGATATGTAAGTTTCAGACAGCGGTGGTATGACAGAGTTTTTTGTTTTTCAAGAGAAGCACTTTGATTGTGAAATTTTTATATAGTTGGGAGAGTGTTTCAGAATTCATAACAGTGAGAGAGATAATATAAAATGTTGTATTTTGTATGCATGCATTTTGGATGTTGAAAATAACAGGGGTTTGTCCCATGATGATGAAGAATTTGAATTGTTGAATACTGTTGGGAAGTTGGTCCAAGCTGAGCATGGTGATTCTCTAGAAACTTTTAGTGACAGGAAAGATTGCATTTGTGTCTTCAAGAGAAATCTGATGAACTCAAAACAAAACCAGGTATTTAACAGGGAAAAGTATGATTTGAGTCTCAAATTGTAACAGCTCAAGATAGGAGAAGTTAACACACAGAGGATTGAGGGTTGCCAATGCATGGAAAACTATTACTTTTTCTCTTTAAAATTCCTTTCCATGCACAATAGTTTAGGATGGTGGTTCACCTTCATTTTGCATCCATTCCATCATGCTTCTGGTCCATTTCCATTCTGCTCATTTTGTGTTTGATCTGGTCTGCTCACCCAAAGCTTCTGGATCCTTGCAATGATCTGACTATCATTCATCCCCAGACAGAGCCACTATTGGAACTATCAAATTTGATGATTTTTGCATACCTTCCATACCCCCTAAGTCTCCATATGAGTCCTTCTATTGGAATTTTCCTCATCTTGTGGTATTTTTACTTGCATTTTTCCCATATTTCCCTATGGAACCCATCGGGTTGTGCTTTCTCCATCTTGTTGAATCTATCGGCATAGGTCCTTTACTGTCTCCCTGACCCATGTTGCTTGTTGCAGGTGTTTCAGCAAGACATGTTCTTTGTTACAGTGACTTGTATTCATCCATGAATGGCTATCGGCATAGCATCCATGCTTTTTTGGTGACAATAGAGACATCTATAGATAAAGGCTATGAGTTTCGGTGAGTGGTCATAGCGAAGAGGTCGAGTCTTGCTGACAGTGTTTAACATATGGTTTTCTTTCAGTTTGATTTCACCCTGGTCTCACCGATTGGTGTTGGAAGAATATGAGCATATCGGTGTAGGTTGGGGCAATTTTCGTAAGGTCTTGGCGAGTGACCTTCGGTCTCACCGAAGGATGGAAAACAAGTAGATGTCAGTGTAGGATGGGGGTTGTCTTGGCGAACATGAATGATCTCGGGTGACTTTCGGTAAAGCAAGGAGTTCTCTACAAGATGTCTTACTGAGGGTTGGAAGTTGTGGTGACTATGAACAAAAATAAAGGATATCAGTGTGAGATCAGATCTCTCTTAGCGATATGGCGTAATCCTAAGGCTTTCGGTATAACCCGATATACTCTATGGGACTTCTCCTCGAGTTTGAAATGTCTCGGCGACATAACATAAGACAAGTGGGATTGTTGGTAGGAGAAGTCATAAGTCACGGCAATATTCAAGATGGATAAGGATTTTCAGTGAAGCAATGTGTAGCCTACAGGAGGTCCCCCCGACATTGTTTTGTTTTGCCGATAGCTCGATGCGGTTTCTTTTCAGTGAGAGAATCTAATGGTCTTGGTGATGATGATTGTAACAAAAGGTGTTGCTCGGTGTGACTTATTTGTTTCTTTATGTGGTCATGGTGAGGTGCCTAGGGTCTTGTCGAATGGGTGCAGTGGTTGCTTTGTCGGCTGCATAATTGGTTGGTCACACCGACATGAGGTTAAGTGGGAGGCTCTCGGTGAAACTTAAAACTATCTGTGTGAGGTCTTTGCAATATCTGTGTGTTATAGCAAAGCACAATGGGAACAAAAAAATACTATGTGGCTTCGGTATGACTTGTGGGTCGCTATAGCGAATGCGAGAGTGAAATACGAGCGCAAGGGATGTAACGAGTGAATTTCCTTCAGCAGGATGGTGATCTATGTCTCGCTGACTATCTCACTGGTGATAACATAATTTTAAATATCAGGGCCAATACGTTTTTTCTTGGATGATCATTGCTTGCTAGCTTGATTAGAGCCCGAATTTGGTGCTGGGCCGACATGAATTTGAAATGATATGATTTCTAATGCTAGTGTATTTATATGCACCCTAGATTGTAATTGAACATGATCAGATTTTAGATCACATACAGTAGAACTTAGGAATGGCTACAGTAGAATAATTTTCTCTTATTAGAGACTATGTGCATGTTTTAAAATGGAAAATTCAATGAAAACTAGATGGTGTGGCAGGTTATTTCTGGTGTCAATTGTATGTTGAACTTATTGAAAAGTATTGCTGAAGCTATCTCCAAGTTGATTCTTTCTGGTTGTTTAAATTGATGTAACAAGTTTAATTTCGATTTATCAATGCATATTTGTTGTATTTCATTGATCACAGTAATTAGGAAGATTCATCTAGATTGTTAAAGAAGAGCTCAGTGGTCATTATCTTGCATTGTTATACAAGTTATGAACAAATCATATGCCTGCAATTTGATTTTCTACCAAAATAAGTTGCCCACTTCTATTTCATTTGACTCTGCATACCCAACAAGGCACTGGTCTCTGCAATTTCATTATTTGAATTCATTCAATCTCTTTTTATCAGTTAATTAAACATTCTAGGATTTAGATCAGAAGATAGCTATCATGTTTGGTTTCATTTGTTCACTGTTATCTGGCATTGTGGACAAAGCATTTCAAGAAAGATAATCACAAGTTAAGTCTGCACTATTTAGAAAGGTACACCCGCCTGGGTTTAGCAGTACCTGAAGAGTAGAAGGTTTGATTATTTCAAGCCTTGTTTTGTTACCCTAAAATGTTGTGAAAGCTTGGCAACCTTTCATGGTTCAAACCCGCATTTTTGAGAGCTAACAGTAGGAATACCTCTGATCTTTTCCTAACTTGTATGTATTTTCCTAAGTGCTCATCTAGGATTCACTCATCCTTATCTCATTTCTTATGTTCAATGCACTGCTAGACCAATTTAGGAAAAAAGAAAGTAGTTCCTATGCCTATTCTTCAAAATCTTGTACACTCTCCAATTTCTTCATCACTCAACTATGTGCATTTGCACATTTTTCCTTGACATCTTCCAAATTTCCTTCATCAGATCCAATTTCAGTAGGTACATCAAGTCCAAAAATGTAGACCTTCAAAGAATCAATCATGCCTCTAAGATTCTCCACAACAAAAATAGATGAATCAAAATTAGCACCGATAATAGCTTTCTACAATTCTTCAAAGCTTTTAGAATATTTATCCTTTCATGCCTATGTTCAAACTCACTTCCTTTTGCAACTTCTTGTTTAACAACACTCTTCCATTTCTTTACTATTCTAGTTGCGCTACTAAAGGTACCTTCTAGAAATTTAGATTCTTATAGATTTCTAAAAGAATTTTAGGATAATTATCAACTTCAGCATTTGACACTTCATAATCTAATTCCGATATCCATACCAACCTTGATTCAACTACTTCCATGTGACATAAATCTATAGATACAAGAAAATTGGTGCTTCTGGATTACCTTTCAACAAAATTTACTAGAATCCTAAATATTTTGTCCATCCTCATCTAAAATTTTCCAAAGAATGTAACAAGGGTAGTCTCTTGTGCATCTGAGCTACTTATATTTATCATGAAGTTCCTAATTTGATTGGAAATAGGCTCTTTATTTGACCATTCTATCCTTCATATTACTGGTAATTCTCTCAAAAAGTAAAAGAGTAGACATAAAACAAAATTGGCCTACTAGAATGTATTCTTCTTACTCTTCTTGATTTCCTTTAAATTCTTCAAAGGGTGATCCCACAAGGTTGGTTTATAATTTCTGGGAGATTTTATTTTTTTCTAAAATCACATATTTTTAGAAAATATAATGATTTAAGCCTTACAAATTTCCATTTAAATCATTCCAATTGAAGAGGGTTTGATCAAACTACCTTAGATCAAACCCTCTTGGATAGAACCCCACTAGTTTTAAATCATACTTATAATAGAGTCTCCTTTACACCTATCAAAATGTTGATAAAAAAACCACTTTTTTACCCTTTGGGGTTCAAATAAATTCATTTAAAATTTATATTTTGTAATTATAGAATCCTTATTACTTATTCTTTTAAAAAGTATATTTTAATAATTTAGTTTATTGATATGTTGTTGTTATTTCTTTGTGAATGTATGTTTTCTTGAAAATCAGCTCTCTCTTATACATGGCTGGAAAAAGTTCATCTAAAAGAAAATTAGAAAACTATGAGTGCACCAAATATTGAAGTCCTTGATCAAAAAAAAAATTGAATTTCAATACATACAAAAGAAGTTGTGTTATACGGTCCACCTATGTTTGAATTGTAATTGGTCTCACTTCTAAATTTAATTAAGGAAAAAATATTCAATAAAAAACTATGAAACCAATTGAAAGCACTAGATATCATAGTTACAAATCTAAATTTGAAAAAATTATAATTTTATCCTACATGGAAAAAAAGGTTACGTTATACAATGAGCATCACTCCTTAAAAATTGCTTTTACTGAAAAAAACTAGTTATCAAAGGAGATGGAAAATGAAGTGCAATATGATTCCAAAATTTTTGAAAAAAATATATTTAGAATCTATAGAAAAAATGTCACAAATTACTAGTTTGTATCATCTTCAAATTCCTCATGGTTTAGCCACTATAGGTAACCGAAAGTGAATATTTAGTTAGAAAAAATCAGTTCAATGTCCAGTTTGGCCAAAAATTGTAAACTAGTATTGTGGGATCACCCCAAAAGATGTATGCAAAGTAGTTCACACAAGTCATAATCCATACCTCTTTTAATGATATCAATAACAATATGTACAACAACAGTAGAAACTGTGAGGTGATTGTTAGGGATACAAAATTTGTGACTGATGACCATAGCAACATACCTTATTATCGGATCAACAATTGATATCAAATCAATCTCTTCCCTTCAAGATTCACATTGGTAACCTCAATTATCTCTTGCTCATCCATAGCCTTCTATTTGGAAACTAGTATAGAGGAACAAAAACTAGTTACATCTCTGATAGCTTCTCTGGTAATCAAATGTGTCTCATCAATCCACAAATATTCATCATAAATTATGCTTAAAACTATTTGAATATACTTATTTTCAAATTAGAACAAAGGGACTTTCCTCCAAACATCCTACTTTTTCTTAACTAACACTCTATAGGCATCATGACTCTCTTCCAACTCACTTTCCCATAGCATGCTCAACTGAACTGATGATATTTCTTCTATCTTACTATAAAAAAATGCATAGATATCCTCTATGGGAAACATTTTTAGAGTGATGCAAGAGAATGCACCAACAGACTCTTTCGACAGATCCTTAAAATATCTTCTCAAATTGACTTGCACTTTATCTGCACTATTCATAATCGTTGAATTATCCATAGCAATAAAAGTGAAAGATTGTGCAAATAGGAATACCTCTATAAATTCCAACAAGAAATGTATAGATATCCTACTTTCAGAGCTCACTTAGAATCCACTTTTCTTTTCTTCAAACCCTGAAACTTTGGATTGCTCTCTAAGATTCTTTTGTGTGCTTCTCTGAATTTACATAAGCCTCTTAAATTATCTTAATTTATTCCTTTCATTCCAAATGATTTTGTAATAAATGCTTCAACTTGCAGGTAGATTACCTCGAAAATCATGCATAGCTCTATTCTTTCAAATTTTCAAGACTTTATCCTTCACACATGTGATTGAGAAAAAATCCTTAATTTCTTTATCACACTAAATATACTTCTGTCATGATGTGACACAAGTATGAATGAGGGGTTTCGTTATATTTTCTAATAATTGCTCACCCTTAGCCACTGCTTTACTTAGAAATTGATGAGAGTATCTGCACCAAAGGTTGGCATAGATAATATTGATGATTCAACTTTCTTTCCTTCCTTTCTGCAAATCCTTTTCATTTCTATTATTTCTTCTTCTGGATCAATGATTTGATCATGCTTCTCCACCGGATATTTTTTTTTTCTTTTTCTGTAGTTTTTAACAAGGTGTTCTAGATTGCTACACTTACAACAAACAACATTATTTTTTATATTCTCTCTTTTGTTCAACTTATCTTCACACATAATAACTTTATATTCAATCTTCTTACACTTGAAACATTTTCCAAAGAATGATAAAGAATCATTCATTTTACTTTTGTAGTCCTTTTCCTTCTAACCAAATTTATCATAGGAATAATGGACACCAATGAAAGATATATACCTTTTAGCATCATGTCATTTGACAAGAGTTCTTACCTTTCCTAGATCAGATCTCAAGATTTCTGCTTCTTCCTCAAGCTTTATGCATTCATCCATCTCCCTTTGAATTTCAATTTTTTGATATTCTTCAATTCTTTTAATTTCATTCAATTGTTGTAGTAGGCTAGTGATAGTTCCATCTGTTTTAGCCAATAGATCACATGCTTCAACACTTTTACTTTACATCTTTACATTATACTCATTTTCTTTCATCAACTTGTCCTTTAGATCTTCTATTTCTTTTGAATATCTAGTAGAGAGCACTTCCAAAGGAAAAAAATTCTTATATTCAAATTATGGGACCTTCATCAAGCTATTAGGCTCCTTCCGAGGAACGAACCTAACATCGGATCTTGGAGAATAAAATACCACAAAGAATTTGAATTTAAAATGGATCCAAGCTAAGTAGGACTCATACACCAGTTGGGGCGTATGAGTCCTAGTAGCCTAGGTTTGGGACACAAATCTCAAGAAATGTTAAGTTCTATGCCAAATTTAGGTTCATGCCTTGAAACTTAGGTAGGACTCATATGCCCAAGGTGGCGTATGAGTCCTAGATCACCAAATCTGGGACACAACCAAAAATCATTAAATTATGATTGGTTATTAGATAAGTGTCAAGATTATCCTTAGAAAAATGAGTTAAATAAGGCTTGTGGATGCAAAATACCACCAAATAAGGCATAAAGAAGCCTAGTTTTAGTAGGGACGGCCCAAAAAAGTGTGAAAACATAGAGAACCAAGAAGGTTTGAGTATCATCCTGCTGCAATATGTAGACATTAGGATCATAATGACATTGATTGAACCCCACTGTCAGAAGGATGAAATACATATTGGCATACCAAGCCCGAGGGTCCTATTTGAGGCCATAGAGAGACTTCTAAAGATGACACACAAGTGAATAGTGTGTGGATTACATATGTTAAATAGAATAATTTTAATATTGACATTATCAAAATAAGATAAATAATAGTGACCTAATTATATGGAATTTAAAATGAAGACATAATATAATATTTTTCGTGTCTTGGTTTTAAAAAAGGAAAGTTGTAATATTTAATCTAATTTCTAGTAGGCCACTAAAAAATGGAAGAGGATGGATTTTCTACCTAGTATTTACATTTTCTTTATTAGCTAGGTTTCCACCAATAGCTCTTGTACTTCCAACATTTTCTTTTTTTCTCAGATCCACTTACACCATATGCTCTCACCTTGCTATCTTCGGGATCTCGGTGATTATAAAGTGAAGGTTTGCTTCCAGTTTGTTATCTTTCATTGGGATAACACTAATAGGTGAATTTTATATGGAAAAAGAATGGAGAAAAAAATAAGAGGGATATTTCAGTGTTATGAGTGCTAAAGTTCCCACCATCTTGTTAGATGATCATTAAAATTTTCAGGATGACAATGGATTTCAACTGAGTTGAAGAATAAATCAAGAGGTAGTAGAAATAAGAGGATTCCAAATTATTTGAAGAATATCAAATTATGAAAGATGAGTTTAGAAATGTGGTTTCCTTTAATTCTTTCATGGGTTGTGTTTTAGTATTGATACTAAGAAAATTAGGTGTGGTTAAGTACATCAGAAGAAAATTGAAAGAAAATATAAACTTTTCATTGAAGAAGATACCTTGAAGTATGAGGAGTGTATGGTAGAGCCCCAAAAAAATCCCTTAGACTTGCACCTAATTGGTAATGATGAGGATTGGTTTTGTAAAAAGGGACATATCAACAATCCTAAATACACCTCTAGATCTATCTAGTGAAGTTGTTAACACTGGGACCAAGGTGGATAGGGTTGAGATCAGTAATATACCTATAGATGATGGGCTCGTTAAAGGAAAAATGGAGAAAAATATAAGAGGGATATTTCATTGGTATGAGTGCTAAATTCCCACCATCTTGTTAGATGATCATTAAAATTTTGAGGATGACAATGGATTTCAATAGAGTTGAAGAATAAATCAAGAGGCAGTATAAACAAGAGGCTTCCCAATTATTTGAAGAATATCAAATTATGAAAGATGAGTTTAGAAATGTGGTTTCCTTTAACTCTTTCTTGGGTTGTGTTTTAGTATTGATACTAAGAAAATTAGGTGTGGTTAAGTACATCAAAAGAAAATTGAAAGAAAATATAAACTTTTCATTGAAGAAGATACCTTGACATATGAGTGTATGGTAGAGCCCCAAAACAATCCCTTAGACTTGCATCTAATTGGTAATGATGAGGATTGGTTTTGTAAAAAGGGACATCTCAACAATCCTAAATACACCTCTAGATCTATCTAGTGAAGTTGTTAACACTGGGACCAAGGTGGACAGGGTTGAGATCAGTAATATACGTATAGATGATGGGCTCATTAAAGGAAAAAAGGATGGCATTTTTAAAACAACTAACATTGATGATTCTTTACCTCATTACAGTGATGGTGACATGGGTGGTTTTTTGTTTTACCACAAGATTTATCTTATGGAGAGGGATACTCCTGTTGACATCAATGTTGGTGAGTTAGGAGGAGACTTACTCAAAGGGACAATGCCCCAAGAGGAGTACATTGAGCACATTTCTTTTGATCAAAGTAATCAACCCTTTAGCACTTGGGATCCGATTGTGATGGCATCTAAGTATGACAAGGAACATGTTTCAAATGAATCTCCCTTTGAACTGGATGATGTTCAAAATTTAGAGCACAATGTAAGATATGAGATTACCATCAGAGAAGTGGATGTCTTTGATGAATAAGCTTCTATGGTGAGGCTCCAAAATGACCTCTTTGAAAATGGTTGCAACCACTAATCAAGAGTTTTCTTGTACTAGTCTCCTATACATGAAGAATATTAATTCAAATTCATAGAGAATATAGTAGAGGATCATGGAAAAATAGAACCTAATGAGGATTTCATATCAACAATTAGTGGTGACTATTGCTTGAGTTGAGGGCTACCATGAATTTTGATCAAATTGATAGTGAGGAGGAAGTATATCATATGGTTCATAAGAATGGAGATATTTTTGAATCTTGGATGCTTAGAGAACCAATAATGTTGGTTAAACAAAGACCTAGGGAGTCATGTGAATTGAAGAATCAACTCTTGGTCACCAATGAGAAGGAGATTCAGGTCCTTGTAAAGTTTGAGAACACTCACAATTTATTTGAAATCCTCATGTAGAATGATGTTGAGGGAAGAGCCACTTCTTCAAACTTGTAACTTATCAAAGACCCTTTGCAGACAATGAAATCAAAGTACTTATATTTGATCAAAGATTGTGATTATGTTGTTGAATTTGCAAAGAAGACCATTAGTGCATTTTAAGGAAAATAGAGAAAGGTTGATGAGCTTACTCTTGAGCTTGAATCAACAAAGGATATGTTAGAAGATACTCAAATAGGACTAAAGGAGGCAGAAGATTATATTTCTAATTTCAAACATCTCAAGGAGAAAGAAAATGAACAAAGAACTAAAGATATCAAGAAAGTAATTGATGAGTTTCATAGTCTTCAAGAGGAGTATGACTTAGAGTCTTATTTTCCATAAAAATAAGAAATTGCAAGTTCACATTTGGACCAACAAGTTTGACTTGTACATGATAAATGATTTTTTTTCAAATTTTTGATAACTCTCTATTTGAAGTGAGTGCAAAGGAAACTTATGATAACCCCCTATTTGTGATGATGAGAAGATATCTAGTGTCAATGGAAAGATATGGGATCCTAGTGAAGTGTCCAAGCATGAGATTAAGTGTGGTTCTCAATTTGTTGAGGATTTGTAAACAAATCATGAGGGTGAATTAATCTTTATGATTGATAATCTTCCATGATGATTGCTTGATAAAGAATGCAGAAGTTGGGTTGAGGATGTAGTTTCCACATGGGAAGTGTTGGATCATGGTGACTTCCACATCTTTGACATCAAGGTTTTAACAAAACTTGTTTGGGTAGCTACTAGAAATTTCATTATAGTAGCTAAGAAAGGAGATTTAAGGCTTCTTACTTATGAAGTGTGGGAGAAAGAAGGACCAAAACAAGACGTCTATTTGTTTGAAAATCCATCCCTTGGGTTGAGTGATACTATAGCTTATACTAATCATTTGAGGGGAATGGGTTTGAAGAGAACAATTGTTTCATGCTACATAGTTGTTGAAACTTTCATGGATGGGTGACAAGGGTTTACTAAAGAAGTCACCAATTTCTTGAGTATGCATTTGGTTCTAATTGGAACTTGGAGATGTGTTGTTTAATTTTCCTGATGTTTTGGAGATCATTCTTGGTCTGGTATCTATGTGTGGGATCCTCAATTGGTCTGAAAAAGTTTATTGGGTATGGTAAGAAGGATCTTAGTTGGGATAAAGATCAAAATTTCAATTTTTTTGGTCTTGTACCCTTCCTTACTAGCCATTTGGTGCTTCCATTTTTGCATTGATAAATGGATTGAAGGGAAAAATTAAGGATTAGATAAATTAACAGATGGTTACTCTAGGGAGTATTCCTTGGCATAGGAAGGGGTAGATATTGTGTCATGAGTTTGTTGATTTGTTGTAGACCAGCCACCTTACATTACGAGTTACTCTCGTTGAGGAGAGTTGGTTCATTATTTCTTGTCAAGGAGGTGAAATTTTCTAGTAAGATATTGTTTGAGAGTGCTTCCCAACCACTTTTGAGGTGTTATTATGCAACACTATGCTCATCTCACATGTTAATGCATGGTAATTTCATTGGTGTTGTTATTCCTTGAGTAGAACACTAAACTCAAATTGTAGCTTATTGTTTCTAATATTGAATAACAATGACTATTAGTTACTTTAGACCTTCTAAACTTAGATAATTCATCCTATGAGGGCTTATGATGCAAGCATTAGTAGTTCCCTTTAAGTTTTGGTTTAGGATAGTGAACTACCACAAGCTAGGTTTCATTATTCAGAGTCTCTCGATGTTGGAACAACTAGAGCTTTCAAGAGTCTTCATGTTGTGTGAGGGATGAATTTTCTCTTAGTAAGAATATTTGGGGGAGTCACATTTGTATTCATGGTTTTTCCTGACACAATGAGGAGATATGTTGAGGAGTATGGTTTTGAGTTGAGCATAATTTCCTTCCCATTGACCAAGATTATGGCAGGTAGTGGCAATGTAGATATAGACTTCTTAGAATTTTCATTGATTTTAGGCCTCCCAAGAATTTTTTATTGATCCTCATGTATGGTAACATTTCGAGGTTATTTAAAGGATAGTGCAAAATTGGCACAATCTTTTCATAGATATGATCAGAGTGATGCAATGCCAACATAGATGGTCATTTCTAAGATGGACATGGGACCTTCGGATCTTACTTGTTTTGATGTGGATTGGAGTATTATTTCTAGACTTGTGGTGGTATTGCTTTAGGACAAGCAATCTTTGGGAAGGGAGGACTATAATGTTCTAGTGTCAAAAAAAGTATCCCTTTTTCACACTTAATTTGTGAAAAAATGATATAATATTAACCTAATGATGTCTTGGGTTAGTGTTGTAATGTGTTGTACACATTCACATTAATCTATGGACATTTTTAATAAAATGTACTTAATTTGTACCTTATTTAAGCTATTGTAAAGCATTGTATTACACTGTCACACTTATCTAGGGTTTCATTAATTAGCTATGGTTAATTAAGCTCAATTAGCCTCTTTAAATCAAATTTAAGTGTTATTAATGACACCTTCCGAAGGATTTATCCTGACACCAAATAATAATATGGCATAACATTTAATCTGGAAAAATCAAGGTCCTAGAAAATGGTGCTAGGACCCATTTTCTTTTAGTGGTGAATGGTTCCTCTCCACATAGGACACCCATTTCTTAGCATTTTTGAAATGGGTTTTTGGTGTTCTTTTGACCCCCCCAAAGTAAGATCCTAGAAACTTGTACTAGGACTCATTCACCTTTAGTGGCGAATGGGTCATTCTCACATAGGACCCTCCCAGTTTGAATTTAATTTTGATAGGATTCTAATGATTTTTAATCCTAGATCTAGTGTTAGATTGAATTATTTGAATTTTGGGGTTAATCTCTAGATTTAGTATAAATATGAGGTTAATTCGCATAGTTTCACCTACCAAGTTTACAAGCATCCAAGAAATTTTATGTGACTTCATGAGATTAAGAGAAAGAGCATTTCAAAGGAATTCAAGGGCATATTAGTGAACTTTATTGCATCAATTCAAGGTCATTTCATCATGTCAAAGGTGTAGTGCACTCAAGCATATTACTGAGCTAAGATTGTTGATGTAGCATTGAAGATCCATATTGGAAGCATTGTTTCACATCCCTGTGATGTTATCCTTGTAGCCACGGATTTGATTGTGTCAAGAGATTTTTGCATCAAATCGGAAGCTATAAATAAGTATATGGACGGAGCTTATTATCATTAATCCTATTTGATATCAAGATCTACATTTTTCATGGCCACTTCATGTTAGTTTCCATATTTATACTCCAAGAGAACTTCCAAGGTATCAACATTTCATTATTTCATCATTTGGTTTAATTACCTACATGGGTTTTGACTTAGGAAAACCCCTATTCACTAACAATCAAGAAGTTTTTAATTTCTTGATTTTTTGTTTGCATATTTATAGGTTGAAGATCAAGTGGAGAACAAAGTTGAAGCAAAATTGTCAAAGTTGTCAAGTTGAAAAGTTGGCATTTATAGTGTAAGAACACAAAAGGAAGGATACAAAATTTTATATAGATTTATGGGAGCTGACAACTGAGGATATGAGAATGTAGGAATCAAGGAACATAACAGAAATCTCAATTTCAAAAACCCTAATAGGGATCCATTCACCACTAATGGCGAATGGTTCCTCTGTACCCTAAAAACAACCTCCTTGTAGCAAGGTACACATCATTCTATCCTCTCAAAACTTCCCTTTCCATTGCTATAATAGTTAGGGTTTGTTTCTGATTGTTATTTGCATCATATCACACATAAAATCACATGATTTAGGGTGAGAATTAGTGGTCTATCATTTTGATTTTGGGATACCCTATTTTCCCCCTAATCATTTATGGTGAACCCAACCTATTGAATATTGCAATTTTCTGATTTTGAAGTCTATCATTGCATCCTAGGTTAGATATTGCATTCATTTTCATTTAATTTGCATTTAATTATATCTCATTTAGGGTTTGTTACTTTGCATTCAAACTTTCCTCTCATTTAGGGTTTTAGAATTACATTGTTTTGCATTTCTCTAAATCTAAAAAATACAAAAACAAATCAGTCATCTTGCATATGATTTAGATCTCATATATTTATATTTGAAAATTAAAAACAACATTGCATTTAAAATTAGTTCCTTACATTCATCATTTTCATTACATTTTCATATTGCATCTCTGAAAAATCTAAAACTGAAAGTTACTATCTTAGACATGGAACTGATGGATATCATAGAAAGATTGAAAATCATTCAAAAATAGTTACAAAACCCTATTCTCATACCAACATTTGCAAGAGACATAACATTGAAGGAGTAATGGTAATTTATTTTTAATTTTTTATCATATAGAGTAAACTGAAACCCTAATGGTATATATCTTTAACATATAACATCATATTAGTGAAAATATAGTTAATAATCCAAACCCTAATTAGAAATAATTTAACATGGATAAAATGGATATATAGTCAATCATTGTTAAAATGACTTTCATTAACAATTTTATATAGGATATAACATTAATGATAGGATATTATTATAATTGTCTTTTCGATTAGGATACTATAGGATATATCCATTTTATTAGTTAAAAAGGTGAATTGTGATTGGTTCATATAGGGGAAGTCTACCTTTATTAGACCATGTTAAGGTTGTAAATGTTATTATTAATAGCTAATACTCAATCTAATAGCTTCGTTACATTAACTAATTATTATCAGTGTACTTACAATAATTTTCTAAATTTGCTCCGTGTGGAACACACATTTTGTTTTGTAGCACTTAATATGAGTGTGTTTACAACATTATTGTTGTTACAAGTTCTTCAAAGTTTATTGTCATGGGGTTGATGAAGAAGACAAGATTAAGTTATGTCTTGCAAACCTCAGTAAAAGACATAAAACATATAATTATATCCCCATTGTGATGATCCCCTTTGCCAAATTAATTACAAAAAATAAAAATAACTCCTATTTCACAATTTTTTTTATCTTAGATACAAAACAAAACTCACCCCCTACCTCTTTCCAATCGATGGTTTACTAAAAAAAGACCCCTCCTTAAAAAATTTAGTTTATTGAATCCACTAATTTGTTTGCCAAATAAAAAATTGTTAACAATAAATGTAGTGGAGTACAAATGTTCAAGATAATGATAAGGAGACATTTGGGATGATCTAGTCATTTCTAAATGATAGATCAAAAAAGGAGATTAATATAGTGCAAGCAACAATCACAAACCTTGATCTTAGCAACCGGGTCAAATATAGAAAATTGTAGAAAATGTAAATTCAACTACATTTTGTCAAAAGACACCTTTCACATCTCAAATATGCACAAGTTCACACCTCAAAGAATGTCTTCCTTTGGTGTTGGAAAAGAGTCGTTTGAAATAGCCAATTTAAGGGGCCATGTGGGAGATATTGGTGGAGGTTGATTAATAAATTATATGGTAAAAAATCCATAATATTTCATTTGAAGTAATAGTCTAACCAATATATTGAGCCCTTTCCACCCAAATATTATTTAATAAGCCAAAATTAGCCAAAAAATTCATATATTATGTGCTATCTGTGTAAAGGAAATTGATGCTATGGGATCAAATGAAATATGTATCACTGGTGTATCTAATAATATCTAATAATTAGATTAATGTTAGAATATAAAATCTATCCATTAAGGATATACAAAAATACTATAGAAATTTAAAAATCATCAATTATATTTTTATTAGTTTAAAATCATCATTAATAGGCAATGGTTGAATCTTCCAATGCAACAAAGATATAAAATAATAATAAAATTCATCTATAAATATTAGAATAGGGAAATAATAAAATAATAATAAATCTATCTTGAAATTAATAGTAGTAGATGGATACTATTGGACTTTCTATATAAATTTTAAAACATTCATTATTTTAAATAATTAGACTATTATTTTAAACAATATTGTGATGTTTAGTAGTATGATTATTTTAAATTTTGTCACTTTCTATTTACTCTATATCTTCTAATTTTCATCCCAACGATGTCTTTAGCTGCTCCGAGATCTTTCATTTCAAATTTAGCAGCAAGTTGAGATTTTAGTTCTGAAATCATACCTTTCCCTTCACCAATAACATATCATCCTGACATTTAATGCAATAAATAGGAAATCATCACCATCAATTTTATAATAAACATAATGATATGATTTAGAATGCTCAAATACCAAAGTCAACACATATGTATCAATTTTTTGGTAACACATCTTAGGACTTTGTTTTAGGCCGTACATAGATTTCTTCAGTTTGTAAACCAATTTACTTTTACCTTTCATGGCGTAGTGCTCTAGATGTGTCATATAAATATCCTCCTCCAAGTCACCATGAAGGAAAGCAAATTTCACATCCATTTACTCAACCTCTAAATCAGAAGCAACAACAATAGAAAGAAAAAATATAATTGAGGTCATTTTTGCAACAGGAGAAAATATCTCACCATAATCAACACCCTCAACTTGAGAGTAACCTTTTACAACCAACCTAGCTTTGTACTTCTTTATACCTCCATCTCAACAAATATTTTTCTTGAAAACCCATTTCCAACCAAGAGTTTTTTATGTTTTAGGCAATGGTACAAAATCCCATGTATCATTCTTTTTCAAAGCTGCCATTTCTTCATCCATAGATATCTTCAAGGATTTTGCATCATTTATACTTAATGCCTGTATACTGTTCTAGGTTCATCCATGCGAGTATTCAAAAAAAAAACCATCTCCAATCATCAGGTGAATACCTTTTAGGTGGTTTTTTGTGCCTTGTAGACCTACAAACAAGTTGAGTTGGAGGTTCTTCCTCCTCTTTTGAAGATTCAGAGCCAAATGAGCTCTCCTCAACTTCTTGTCTATCCATGAGCCTCAATTCAACTTTCTTAGGTGTAGAAGGAAATTGAATCACATCTTCCTATTTACTTTTTTTTAGCTGCAATGTAACAGAAGAAGACTTAGTTTCATTAAAACTAACAATTCTACTATGTATTACCTTTTGTGTAACATGATCCCAAATCTTCTATCATTTCACACCATAATTGTATCCGATGAAGATATATTTCGTAGCATTTTTCACCATCTTTTTTACCTTCCCCTTTGGCACATGTACATATGTCTGACAACCAAAAACTCTAAGATGTCTCAATGAAGGGTTATGACTCAACCATGCCTCTATAAGTGTCTTATCAACAAGAGATGATTTAGGAGATGTGTTAATTAGGTAACAAGTAATGGAAACACCTTCAGCCTAAAAAAATTGTTCTATATCAACACCACTCAACATACTCCTAGCCTTCTCCATCAGTGTCATGTTCATTCTTTTTGCAACTTCATTCTATTGTGGAGAATATGGAGTTTTATTTTGTCTATGAATACCACAATATTTATAGAATATATCAAAATCATTAGAGAAAAATTCACCACCATTATCAGTCCTCAAAAATGTTATTTCCTTTCCAGTATGCAACACAACTATTGCTTTAAATTCAATAAATCAACTAAACACTTCATATTTACTCTTTAGAAAATATACCCATGTCCTACTATAATCATTAATAAAAGAAACATAATATGTAGATTTACCAATTGGAAGAACATCTACAGGACCAAAAACATCATAATGAATAAGATCCAATATACCACAAGATTTATGAGAACTTGAGTAAAATTGAATGTGATTTTGTTTTCCATAAATGCAATGCTCACAAAAATAAAATTCCAAATTAGAATTAGACAAACCTTCAATGAGGTTTTCATTTATCAAGGTCCTTGGACCCTTTTCTCCAATGTGGCCAAGTCTCTAGTTCCATGAAATAGTGTAATGCAACATTATTTACTAAACCTAAAAGATGTAAAAACAAAGAAATGCAAAGGAGAAATAACACAACACCACCTCAAGATTAGCCTAAGTTGAATTGAACAAAATTAAGAGAAACAATAGATTAGACCTTGTCCAAGTGATTTTTTTGGTTGGCCCTTTGATGTAGCTTGAATGTGTGCTCCTTGATGACAAACATGATGAAAACGACATGCAAAATTATCTAAATTGCAAGATGAATGCAATGAAAGATGTGGGTACTTGGCTAAATGTATGAGATGGATGGAATGCTAGCTTGAAGAGTGCAAAAATGGAGGATGAATATGCAAGTGCTTGAGATTACTTAAAAATCTCTAGAGAGTAGTATGCTTGAAATTGTCAAATGCATGTTTTGAATTGAATGAGAGAAAATCTTCCATTTTAAGGGAAGAGTCTCAAGAGGATTTAATGGCTAGGATTTAGCCAACATGGACAAGATGGAGGGTTGTGGTGAGTTGAGGACTCACAAGCCCTCACATCTTTCCATGTGGAAGGGGATGTGTGACAAGGATAGGTGATGTGTAAAGAGGACATGTGAGGTGGAGGTACTTGCAAGTACCTTGGGATTAGGGAAAAATCTCCTTAAAAAGGAAGTTCTTGTCCCCATATGAGTGTGATGGTGAGAAGTGAGGAATTATAGAAAGTCCTCTCTTATCATCATGGGGATGAGAGAAGTTGTTGGGGGAATAAATGTGAATTTTAAATTCACATGATTGCGAAGTACCTTGGGGATACGACAAGGTCCTCATAAAGGAGGTCCTTGTCCCATGTGACTGATGTGAAAAGTGAAAGAATTTCCCAACTTACATGGGGAAGAGAAATGCATTGAATGAATAAATGTGAATTTTTAATTCACATGGGGAAGAGGTCAAGACTTAAAAAGGAAAGCACTTAAATGAAAGGTTGACTTTGGGGACATGGGTATATGCAGGATCATGATGGGCCAAAAAGTGGCGAGATGATGGGTATGTGTAGGGTATGTGGCTGATAACATTTTTTTACCCAAAATTGATGAAATGAAAAAGGGTTTTTAAAGGAGATTCTCAGCTTTCCACCAATATAAATTATGCTTTACTTTGAATTTAGTAAATAATTATTATTCATTTTCTATTTGAATTA
>VDFB02238453.1:0-104129 GCA_007258455.2 Sequoia sempervirens | reverse complement strand
AAGGTCCTATAGATACTAATAAACAAAATCCTATGGATGGTTTGGTTTCATTGATCAAAACTCAACCCCATAAGGGCCAAATGAAAAAGTCTCTTGACATTGCTTTCTCATCTAAAGATATTATTATAAATGTACCTAATGATCCTCTTTACATAGCCAGAAGAAATCAATGACAAGCCCACTAATAGGATATTAATTGATCTCATATGTGGAGAGAATGTGATCACTAGGGAATTATTAGTTGTGCATGAACTCTATCAAGAAACATATGATCAACTGAAAGCATGGATAAAAATGCATAACAGTTTTTTCTTGTCCTACGATGCGATCAATCACCCTTCCTCTAAAAATTAGACTGAAACAAAATTAGATGTCTCATTTTGCATCATCCCAATGTCGAATCAATTTCATGTGAGGCTTGGTTATCCATGGATATGATCCATGGAATTCATCTCGTTGCTCATGCATAAATGTTTAAAGTTTCCCTTGAAAATGGAATCTTTACTGTGCACCATAGTGCCTTTAATCACATGTCTTCCCATGGGAAATTTTCATTAGATTTCTTTTGACTGAGCCTATGGAACCTATTAATCCTCATGACGACATATTTTTCAAATCCTATCAAAATTTTAAGGTGAAGAACATAGAAAATTATCCCTTAGAAGCATGCCTCAACCCATGATTGAACCTCCTATCCTTGACGAAACTATGATTAAACCTAAAGACATTCCAAATAACCAAGAACAACCCATGATAGATACTTTTTCTATCTCCTACAAAAGACCAAGAGACAACCAAAACCATCTTCCAAACAAAGAGAACAACAAAGAAAATCAACTTCCAAACTTGATTGAAGGAATGCACAATGAGTCTCCCTCTTCACTGCCAAAAAATGATCCTATATCGCAACTCTAACAAGAGATAAATACTTCTCTAGACATTATCATTTGACCTCCCATTGTGATTAACTTGGATGGCAATGATGAGGTTGCTAAAATTGACGAAGACATACATAATAAATTAAATACATTGTTTTTCTCTTCAATGAGCTTAAATGGTAATTCTCTTAGGAAGAGTGTTGTACTTGGTGATGAACCTAGTTCAACACTTGTTATTGTCTCTTTGGCTAGTTTTCCACCTTCCATATACAATGAAAAATATTGGGATTCGAATGACCTATTAATAGGTTGAATCACATGTGCCTTACTAGTCTTGTCTTTATTTTTTTTTCCATGTTACTTTTATGTGATTGCATGTGTGTAATGTGATCCACTATACTGTTATGTTTGATGTCTCTCTCTCTTTGTGGCATTCCTCTATTTGTACCTACATTCTTCTCTATGTCATAAAAAAATATATTTTCTTTGTCTTGTGTTTTCCTTTTGGGGATGATGCAAGGCATTGACACATTTAGGTCTCTTACATGTTCACCCAAAAAAAATTCCTTTATCTTTTCTTTGTCTTGTGTTTTCCTTTTGGTGATGATGCAAGGCATTGACACATTTAGGTCTCTTCCATGTTGATCTAAAAGTTTTTCTTTGTTTTCACTCTCTTTGTGTCATTTTTCTTGTTCCATGAGTATTTGGGGAATGATGACATTTCTGAGCTCTATAATAACATTGTAGCAAAGACATACTGACCCTGAATCCATGGATCCCTTATGCAATTTTTGGATTTCATTTTGGGGGCAACCCTTTTTCATGATGTAGCTTTATTTAGAAACATATGACTTGGAATAGGGCTTTCCAAATAAGATCTCATGTCATCTTTATTGTTAGCATTTTTCATTTTCTACTTTAAATTAATTAATCACATCATGGTGTTTAGCAATTTATTTAAAGTGTGGGCATACATTGGCATTATTTTTTTACAACTCATGTTTTATAGTGCAGCTTTCTTATTTCATGTGATGCGTCTTTCACTTTGTGGTGACATTGGGTATAATGGCCTTCAAGAGAATGATCTCTCTTAGCATATTACATTCCTCTTAGTGGATTGATGTGACACACTCTATCCTCTAAGTTATGAATCTTCCATTCTTCTATTGGTCCTCTCTTGGTGACATTAGGCACAATATTCCCTAAGTTAAAGACCTTATATGAACTAAGAAAAACTCCTTTGAACGTACCTTACACTATTTTTTATTTACAATATCAGTTATATGGCCACCTTGCATAACACACTTTGCTTTGCTATGGATCCATCTTGTTCATTCATGGGTTTCAGGCATACAAAGTTTTACTTGGGTATGTGCATGATCGTCATGAAAAAAAGGCACTTAAGTGGTGAAAAATTCAGAAAAAATAGAGTTAGGCAACTTGACATAAAAAATTGAATAAGTTATCTATATTATTTCAAAAATATGTAAGAATAGACATTGTAGAAAATTTAGAAATTTCAATGTAGTAATACTTAAATTTCAGGGAAAAAATAAGAAGTAGGTGTCTGTCTGACCACCCTAACCATAATAAAATGATAATATTTTAGATATAAGTAGAGGACTCATGTTCCAATGTGATGGGTATTTTTTTGTAATTTTTAGCAAGTAAATAATGACACGATTAATTTTTATTACAACTTTTAAAAATATTAAAAATCACATGTCTAACGACCTTTAACTTGATCAAAACTTCATGATTTTTTTTAATCCTATAGTGCGCAAGCAACAAACAGGACGATGTTTTAGATTCAAAAATTGCGGGATACCCATTTTGAAAGCTATAGATGTTTTTCAGTTAGCTCAATAAGGACTTAGTCATAATTCAAATAGAAAATGAATAATACCATTTATTAAATCTGTAAAGTATAATTTCTTATATTGGTGGAAAGCTGGAGAATCTCCCTTTAAAAACCCCTTTCGCTTCATCAATTTTGGGTAAAAGTCATCAACCACATAATGCCACACATAACCCATCATATCACCACTTTTTTGCCTATCGTGATCCTGCATATACCCACTTGCCTCATTAATTTTTTCTCTTCATGTTGTGTTGTGCCTTATCAAAGTTATCAAGAGGTATAGCTTTGGTATGGTTAGGGTATGGGAGCGGAACTTAGGCATGACTTTCCCATAGCCACTTGCTTGTCTATGTGAGTGCATACCAACCATGTGTGTATGTGTCTCGCTAGGGGCTCACCCAGTGGATGGCCTGAGGTTTCACTAGCCCTTATAAGCATTCATTTGGTTCGCATAGTGGATATCGTGTTCTAATTGTAAATTTTTTTGGACAAACAACTTAGATATAATCCACATCATGTTGGAAAAAAGGTCAAGGCTTGATCAAACCCTTTTATTTTTATTTTCTTTGTTATGTCTTTGGCAGCGTATGCTTGTGTCTTGTTGTTGCTTCTTATATCATTTTCATGTGTGGTCTTTTGTGCCTATGTTGGTTTGCCATAGGATCTTGATCACGGGGGCTTGCACAACCCTCTTAATCATTTTCATCCTATCTCACTAGCATTGGTACATTTGGACCACTCTTAATAGAAGTTTGTCTACTTTAGTGTGAGTTTGAAACAAGGTCCTCCTCTCACTAAAGTGGGGATTAAATATAGTGTAGGAAAATGTATCCCTTTACATTTTTTCACTTGTTTGGGCCCTCCCTACTAAAGTTGGGCTTCTTTAGACCTTATTTGGTCCTATTCTACATCCACAAACGCTATTTAATACATCTTCCCAAGGATAATCCCAACACTTATCTAATAACCAATCATAATTTAATGGTGTTTGGTTTGTGTGTTCTAGATTTAGTGATTTGGGACTCATACATCACCTTGGGTGTATGGTTCCCACCTATGTTTTGGGGCATGAACCTGAATTTGGCATAGAATTTAACATTTCTTGAAATTTGTGTCCCAAGCCTAGGCTACTAGGACCCATACACCCTAACTGGCATATGAGTCCCATTTAGCTTGGACCTATTTTGAATTCAAATTCTTGGCTAGATTTTATTCGAGGATCCTAGATCTGATGTTAGCTTGTAGTGTTGTAATTTCATAAAAGTTGGCATAAAGAAGTATAAATACAAGTTTATTTCACATATTTTCTCCTAAGAAGATCTAAGCTTTCAAGTATTCAAGAGTTATACCAAATTTATGATCAAGAGCATTCTTTATCTGATTATGAAGCATTTTGGAGCTACATTCAAGAATCAAACATCATGTCAAAGTCATCGTATATAATGTTTGTTTTTGAGCTAACATTTGTGATACAAATTTTCATGATTCAAGCAAGAATTCAACTCAAGATCCATAACATGCAATCAAGAGTCAAGATCTGCATTCATGGTAGCCATTTTATATAATATTGCAACCTTAATTACGAGGGTTTGGTGAGTTGCAAACTAGCTTATTTTTTCATTAATCATTCCTTCATTCTATTTATATTCATTTCAATGTTTGATTACCAAAACGGGGTTTGAGCAAGGAAAAATCCCATCCACTAACAAAAAAACATGTTTTCCCCTCTTAGATGTGTGATTTGTAGATTTAGATTGAAGATCTATTGAAAAGAAATATTGGAGAAAGTTGTCAAAGTTGTCATCTTTCTTCAAAGATTATGGAAAGTCACCTACAGGTCAAAATTTAGAGTTTCAAACTTAGAGATTGGGAAAGAGAGAAGCTACAAAAGAACACTGGAGGATGTCAAAGTTTCAAGTCATCCTTGATACTAGGACTAAATTAGCACTTGTGGTGTATGAGTCCTAGTAAACTTGTTTTTAGACCTTTTCTGTAGATCCTAGTTTACCAATTGTAGACTCCAATTTTGGCTTCAAACCCTTAACTGGGACTAAATCGCCCCTACTGGCATATGAGTCCTAGTGTGCTTCAAATTTCATAATTTTTGGGATTGTAGACCTTGTTTCAAACATCTTCAATTTTCCAGGTGCACCTATGTTCATTCTTAGTCCATTATTCTAATTTTCAGTTTCACATTCTATGTTACATTGTTAGGCTTGCATATCATTTACATTTCCTTCTTTCTAAGCCTTTGCTTAGTGATGAACCCTCTTTTGTCTTTAATCACACCCTACGAGACCTTAGAACAGATCCCTTCTCTCAATTTCACCATTAGATTGAGATCTCTAGGGTTTCCTTGAATGAAAAAGAGCGAAATAGGAGAACCCCTCTTGTTTGTTCCATCTACTAAAATGTGGGCATACACCCATTTCCTTTATTTCGATAATTAATTTCCCACTAACCTTTTAGTTGTTATTTTCCTTTACAAGACACATAATGTAAAATAGAGATAGAAGGTTGCTGCACTACTCAACACCAAATCACATAAGTGTCTCTCTTATTAACCCTTAAAATAGGTCAAAGAACCCAAGAGATAAGTGGGCTCCAATAGCTACTATCGTATCATGAGTAATCATCCTTTATATTTTATATTTTTATCTATTACTTGTAATTTTATGTATTAGTAGTCATTATATTCATACTTAAAAATGGATGTAGATTGTTCATTTTCACAAGTTACATCAAAGAATCAACCTACTACATCGTAATGTATAGTCCAATCATTAATACATGTTTCAATGCATCTGTTTTAGTGTAGTATTTTAGGGTGTGTTTTTGGACAACTCAACCAAGAAAGCTGGTTTTTGTGTATTGTGAATGAACAGAATAAAAAATTATTACTATAAACATTTTAACTCCTGCAAGATAATATACTAATTTTCTTACAAAATTTCAAATAAAAATTCAAGAGGTTTATAAATGCAAAAGGTTACATTAAACAGCTATTGGATCCTCTCAACTAATTTCACTTAAAGTACATTAATACAAATAATAATAACTACGCAATTGAAATTATGGATTAGCAATAAGTATTCATGTTCTCTATCGATCGTTCAACCATTTTCCTACATATTTCTGTCACATATAAAATCACTGCATGATCCTTTGTAGGGCTTATTTTCTCCCCGTAAGCAACTGACAGTAACCAAGTGCATCACTCTATTTTTCGGGAAAGAAGAAAATATATTAATGGAAATTATAAATTATATTTGAGCATATGATCTTCTAAACTTGTATGCATAACTTTTATATTTCAACACTTTTTAAAATTTAACACATAGAAGTTTCGGCACATAAGTATTTATAGCATTAACGCTGGCACAACAATTTTACGCTGAAGGAACGAACGTACCGTGTTGCCTTGAATTGGATAGTAATAGACGAACGCAGCCATTCTGTGCACTACCACCATTTAATAACTTCCAATCTAAATCTTCAACTATACTGTGCACTACCACTAATTGATAATTTGCACTACCACCATTTAATAACTTCCCATTTTTTGGAATCTGACTAATTCTTAGATCATAACAAGCTAAATAAAACAATTGAAAGACAAATGCAATGACTAATACAGGTGCACAAAATAATCTATCCTTATAGACCAATGGCAGATAGCTTTGAGTATGTTACTCTATGGAACTACGGCCTTAGCACCAGGAGGATTGTTGTGGCCTATTCCGGGACTATGTCCAGATGGCTGAATTGAAGTACTTTTTTCTTCAACTTTTCTAACCATCTTACCCACTGTTATTGGGGATGGAAAATCTTTCACCTTCCTGGAATTCTCATCATGGCCGTGTGAAATGTTAGAGTCAGCAGGTACAATGGCTTTTGACTCCTCGCCAAGCCCAAGGCTTACATTGGCTTCGCTTTTTAGCTCTATAACTCCTTTCTGAGAAGTGGGTTCATAACTCACGACCTTGACATCAGGCATAGGCCGACCAGCTAAGCCGAAGTATGATATAAGCAACTGGGAAAACAATAGAATAATAAAAGCACAGACAACCTTCATTATTATTACCTATTGTAGATACACACTATTACTTGCAAGAGAACCCAAGCTCCTAAACCCACCAAAATGTTTTGAGAGATACTAAGAAGTACTTTTCTGTCTGCAGAAGAGGCTTTAATAAAAATATACTACAAAGCAATGCTTCTCGTTGATTGAAAATAAGTTGTCAAGCAGAGTGTATTTAAAGTTGCCCAGGTCCGTGGTTTAGTGCGTTTTTAAGTAGAATGAAATACAAAAAACATTATACAAATGTAGTTGATTTTTTCAACGACAATTTGAAGTCCTTTCGATGGTTATCATCCGAGAGTGGACGAATCTATTAGAATAAATGGCTAGAAGTGCAAAGAAACTCTCATACTAATATTGAAGCTTAGCATACATTAAGTTAAAAATGAGTTTAAGTACACTCATACTCATAATGAGGTCTGTGATTTTGAGGGAATATGGAAAATGACCATATCTGAGGTCAGAGTGAATTTGAGTAAGCTCATACTCATGATGAGGTTGGGTATATGTGTGATAATATTCAATAACGAATCTGAATTTATAGATACCACCAGTGACATGTATGGCCCACGAAGATTCCAATAGTCTTTGTCTTCGATTAGCATAAGTGTATGCCCACTGTTGACCCCTCCACCAGTGATCCTCGGTGGAGATTATTTGAGCCGCCATTAATAGTCAATAAAGCTCCCTCCATTGTCGTGTGTTCATGCTACCTTTTGATTTCCTTGATTAGATAGTAAGATTAAACAATTTACTTAATTTATTTGTCTGGTCATGAGATCTAAAATTTGATTTTTGGGAGATTAAAGAGATAGTCTTTCTTGGCTGAATTGTTTTCGCCCTAAGCATCTAATTTACTGAATTGTTAATGGATAGAGATGCCTTCGACATCAAAGTTCGAAGACAATTATCGCCTGAAGATTATGTTTATTCATTGTCATACTTGAATGATGCTATGTGAAGCATAGATCACTTGTCCCAGCCCCTTATGTTGGACAAACATACCTGATTAAACTTGAAACTAGATTGAGCATGAGAACCTATAAATAAACTTATGACACACCTTTAAAAAGGGTTTAGATTTTGTTTTTGGCTTAGAGAGTAGTTGTTAGGAATGACTAAGCATCAATTTAATTAATAATTAATAGGGTGTTTTCAAATGAGAATACAACTTTAGTATGAGGATGAGGCTGTGAAATTATTTGTTTTTTTTGAATTGTAATCAGAATATATGTTAAGGAATGTTAGTTTATATGATGTTTTGATTTTCATTATTTTATATGTTTGTGAATATATTTTATCAAAATATATATACTAAAATGGTGTAGATGACAAGAAGTTGTCATTCAACAAAGTAGTGTTTATTGTACAACAAACAAGAGGGTGTAGACTTAATTTGATTTTGAAAAGGTGAGATAGTTGTTTTTTTTTATTATTTTGTTTTATTATGTATATATGTGAGAAATGCATTTAAGACTAGTGTCCTAATCTAGTCTATTAAATGTACACCATTGTATCTCATATACTATCCTAGATTTCATTTGAGGATAAAAGATATGTAGTATATGGGTTTTTTTATTCATAGAAGTTTTTGATACTTTTCTCCAAAAGAGCTCTCTTCTCCATTCTTATTGGTTTAGCATGGATTATGTGGTTTATTCATCAATGTGTCATGATGAAATATAATATGTTGGAAACTATGTTTTCTTCTTTCTAGTACATTTAAAATATTTTGAACATGATTTATGTGATTTGAAATGATTTTGTTGAATTATATATATTTTGATTATTTTCCTACCATTAAAATTTATTTTGTAATGCTATTGTTGAAGAATCACAACCATTAATCATGCCAAAACCATTTAAATACAGACAAATAATATATAGTCATACTTACAAAGAGTCCATGTTTATACCAATTTATCCTAAATAATAAGAAGGAATAAGAGGGAACATGATTTTGCGTCTCTTGCAAATGTTGGTATCAACCTTATAAAAGAATAATAATAAATCTACTATATAACAACTAATATAGGATATATCCATTAGGTTGATACTAATAGTAAATGTTTATAACTATAATCATAAGATAGATTTATAATTGCTAAATAAGAGGGAGAGAGGCCTTTTTATAAACTCAAACCTTAAAAGTTTGAAATATCCTTTCCCTCTAAAAAGGGACGCCACTTTTAAGGCATTATAATTTTTATTAAAAACACATATTTTCAAAGCTAGGCATCCACTTTACTTGGCATCAAATAGCCCTTTTAAAATGTAAATATTTCCCACTTGGGTATGCAACTTAAAAAGTATAAATTAAGGTTTTAAAATGTATAAGTCCATTAGGCTTGACATCCAACTCCTACACCCCTTTTTGAAAACAACATAAGTTGATGCTTCCTAGGTGTGGGGTCAAAAATCAACTTTAATAATATAAAACAAACTTAAGTTGCCAACCTTCCATTTTCAAACTCCAAATTTAATGGAGAAGCCAATTGCTAAAAATGAATTGCCTCACTACTAAAAATAGAAGCCAACTGCTGAACTGCTAGTAAACCACACTGCCAAAAATAACACTTACTAAAAATAGAATACTACTCAAAATAGTGACTCGAAACACCATTTCAGCACATTTCGAGTAGCCACCATAACTTACAAAAAATAGTAAATTTATAAATAGTCACTAATCAAAATGCATGTGGCGCCCCTCTAAAGATCTCCAAAAACCAAGAATGACCCAAAAAAACATACTAGCAAACTCCTACAACCATCTCCTGAAAACTCAAAAAGACACCTCCTAGAAAATTGGAAACCCTAATTTTTCCTTTGACAAGCCTATGGGACTCTGTAAATAGGCTATTGACAACTAAAAATAATAGGGCTAAAAAGGGGACACTATAGTTCTCCCTTCACAAAGATTACTCATCCTCAATCAAAGCCACCACAAGTCCAAAAATAATAGTCCAATCCACATAAAAATAAGTAAGATCATAGGGTGCCATGTTTGTCTCAGAAAGGACCTACCATTTTGATGATGCATCACTCTAATCACATCTGTGAAACCATCGTTCCAATTTTGCACTACCCTTTCATGTAACCTTGAAATGTTACCATCGACGAGACTCAATCTGATATACCTAGGAGGCCTAAAATCAATACCATGCAACATCTTCTGCCCAAACAACTCTAAGAAGTATATATCTACAATGCTACTACCTATCATAGTCCTAGGCAATGGGAAGGAAAGTCTTCTTTGTTGAACAATTTGAAAACTAAGACAAGGGGCTGAACCATTATTATTTTTAACCACTTAATCATTTAATCATCCAATCCACATAGCATATTGAATTGAAAAAATGAAAGAAAGCATGAAGTAACACATAACACATGAACACTAGGATTTTTATGTGGAAAACAAAAAATGAGAAAAACCATAGTGAGGGTTATCTCACAATATATTGTAACTAGTTATAGTATATTTATAGAAGTGCTCATTACAGGTGGACTCACTGTCCATAGAGAAAAATATAGAAGATGTTTTTTTGGCTCACAACCTAGATTGAAATGTTACAATTGCATCCATCATATGTATGAGATACAGTTCCAATTAAGCTTAATATATTGAATTTCCACACTTCATATGATTTTGATTCAACACTTTAGTTTTCTCTGCATTCACATCGCTTTAACACTTTGATCAACAATAAAATCTCAAATTCACAATGCTTTGATAATATTCACTCAATTCGCATCGCTTATATGTATGTTCTTTGTCAAAGCACCCAAAAAGATCTATCTTATATATTTGCTTGAAACATAACATCCATTAGGTCAAACTAATTAGATGAAACATTATAAATAAAATTTGTCGGCTCAAATCCTTCCACACACACCTTGTGCCAAACTTCAATCCCAATTTTTTTTTAAATAGATCAGCATGGACCTATAATAGCTCCCACATAACACCGCAATAATTATTTAATCTTCACATATCTTTAAGACTTATTAGATTGGCACCACAAAAGACCTAATACAAAAATTCTTCAACTATACACCCATATATGGATATGTGGACCTTAAAATATTTTTTTATCTAGAATTCAAACTCTATTGACATCTATCATCATCCCCTAAAATCCACAAAGTAAAATTCCTATCCATGGAGAAGTGCAAACTCTCCCACTTATATGGATTGTATAGGAAATAATTCTAACTTGCTAGGCCAAACATTTGTTACTCATATCTTCCATCCCAAAAGCAAAACATGGTAAAATTTTGGAATCAAATGTTGCTATCTTCAAAAAAATATATAATAGAACCATAGAAAGAAATTTTCATTAGTGGAACAATGAATTGACATGTAATCAATTTTACATCATAATCAACTTTACTGGATCAAACCATCTTACAAAATTATTTGCCACAATTATTCTAAAAAATGTTGGAACCAACCAAGATGATCTACACAAAGGCCACCACATCAAGATATAATATTGACATCAATGACAATACTACAAGACATAGTAGTATACCTTTGTGCTTATCCCACATGCTCATGCTACCAACAACAACATCAATGAAAAAAATCTCATTCTTCCAATAATCCCCCCCTTTGTCATTGATTCAAACATGCCAAAACATCTCCAAAATAATCTCCAAAAGATTCTCTCCCTTTGACATCAAGGGAAAAGGGCACATAAAACAACTATTCTGGCTTATACTTGATCTCCTACTGAGTAATATATGAAAATTCATAAACTGAAATATTGAATTGACTCCCCTTGTGTCATGTACTAGATAAAAATCAATAAAGTACTAGAAACTACTCTATAAACTTTGCATATGTATAAATAATTTGTAAAAGAAAACTAGAAATGCATAAAAAATAGGAACATTGTCAACCGAAGGAAGTTGAATCTTGTAGCTTCTACACATGGGTCTACCAAGCCTATTTTTCTTTTTCCCATGTATTCTTTATTGAACCAAGTATTTTTCATTGTGTTTGAAATTCCATTAGTATCTCTTCTCCTTCTTCTAGAGTGCTAGGTGATAGATTCATCTATGTAGCTTTGTTAGCACTCAAAAGGGCACACAAAACATATATAAATTTGGACTTCACTAAGTCCCTTTCCTCTCCAATCTACAAAATGATGTTTTGATTTTATGCTTACAACTGAAAGAGTCTCTTATGCAAATCCACAATAATATTCCTTGTATCTCCAACTAGATCAAGTGACAGATTATACACACTAGGGTCATTGTTGATCTAGGTCTCAATTGAGTGCATTTCCTTTCCTAATGCTTTGGGTGGCTCCGAGCCACTTCATACAATATTTAAATAGAACCTTTGTTTCATGTACACATACTTGTGCATTCTTCAGTGATTTCCAACATATTTTTGTTATTTATTTTCTTTTCAACTTTAGTTTCAACTTGTCCTCTAAGGCCAACAATATACTCTTTGAAAGAATTAATTAACAATTTAAAATTATCCATACTAGAAAGTGAAATATCAATAATTGCATCAGGTATGACCTCTTGCAATTCATTTAATTCTTCTTTGATTAGCTCTCCACTCTTTTGATGTGTTTCTATGATCTCCTTATGGGAAGATGCATGGAATTCATCTACCAATTGTAGATTGTGGAGAGGGGAAACCTTGTCCAAATCTACATTGCCTTGCTACATTTGGTAGTTGTAATTGTGATGATACAATAGGTTGGAAATTCATTAGGTTGGGAACAAAGTCACCATTAAATAACATGAAATTACCCATAACTAAGTATAAATTGATGTTATATACAAGTATTTGAATGATTTAATAAATATAGCTTGTAAAATAATTCTTGATATATTTTATGATATATAAATTGCTAAATAAATGTTATAAACATCATGTAATTTTCAATGGAATATAAAGTGAAGGTTATATAATGGGTATGTGCAGGATCATGATGGGCCAAAAAGTGGCGATATGATGGGTATATGTAGGGTATGTGGCTGATGACATTTTTTTTACCCAAAATTGATGAAACAAAAAGGGTTTTAAAGGAGATTCTCAACTTTACACCAATATAAATTATCTTTACTTTGAATTTAATAAATAATTATTATTCATTTTTATTTGAATTACAACTAATGTCCTAATTGATAAGCTGATTGAAAAACATCTATAACTTTCAAATAGTATCACAATTTTTAATCCAAAGCATGCATCACATTCAATGATTCACATACTATATGATTAAAAATAAATGAATTTCATAAAGTTTTGACCAAGTTAAGGTGGTAGACATACGAGTTTTATATTTTTTACAAATTGTAATAAAAAAATCATAATTAATTATTTACATGGAAAAAAATTAAAAAAATATGCATCACATCAGGACATGAGTCCTCTACTTATATCTAAACTCTTATAAAAAAATATTATCATTTTATATGGTTAGGGTGATTAGACAAGACACCTACTTCTTATTTTTTCCCTAAAATTTAAGTACTACTACATTGAAATTTCAAATTTTCACCAAATAGATTTTAAAAAAAAAATAAACCTAGTAGTTTAGAAACTACATTTAATTTGCTACAGATTCTATTCTTACATATTTTTGAAATAATATAGATAACTTATTCAAATTTTTACATCAATTTTCCCAACTTTGATTTTTCTGAATCTTTTGCCACTTAAGGGTTTGTTTTTTCCATGATGATCTTGCACATACCCTAATGTCTCTTGCAAATGTTTCTTGCAAAAAGATAAAATAAGTAATGTTTATTAGTCATTTCTCCCACATCATATCACTAGTTTCTAGTGATGAGGAATATGTCCAGGGGGAGTTTCATCCATAGCTCAATCATTCATGGAAATAGACAGGATAGATCAAGTCAAGTATCAGTGGTTTTACAAATTTCTAATTACTTGATGGTTGTATTATTCTAGATTTCCATCTTCTCTTTGAATTTCCTTTCAAAGGGAGAGTAATGTGCTAGGGGGAGTCTACCCTTTTCCATTGATGTCAATGAGGGAGAAGATTATGAACAAATGCTCATTTGAGTAGGATGTGCACATCAAAGGGGGAGCATTAATGTGTGTCCAATTGGTGAAAAACTAAAATAGTTACAAATTTTAATTGATTTCAATTGGTATTAGGTGATTTCAACCGATTGGTATGAGCATTTAGTTTTTCAATCAATGAAAAAGGGATATTATTGGCATATTATTGTCAATGATGTCAAAAGGGGATCAGAAGTGAGATGGAACTGATTCTAGTAGAATAATTATGCCATTGATATAGATTGAGGAACATGGAATGTTGAGGATCTGGCTTAGGGAAGACGTGCAGATTGCAAAAATTGCTCAGTGTGTTTCATTGATGTCATGAAATTTCCTAGCATTCTTTCAAGTATTTGAACAGAAATCAAAGACCAGATCTACTATGGGTTTTCTGAGAGCTTCTTAGAAATGTGATGAGTAGGTCCAGAGGATGTATAATGCTCTCAAGAAATGAATTATGTTTCCTCTTGGTTAGAATTAGGGTTTACTGGCTAAACCCTAGGGTTATAGTCATGGGCACAAAAAGGCTTTTCTAATTCATCGTTGACTAGTTGTAGTAGGTTGCAAGTATTTTAAGTTACAACTTAACCATTTGAAGTCATTTGGGGAACCGACCCTTCACCTTGCATTTACCAGCTAAGCAATTATTAGTCATGTTTAATATTTAGTAAGTCGTGCAAATATTTCCCTTCAGTGAGATTGAAGGTGATGGTTAAGGTGGATAGTTCGAATAGTGCCCGCCAATTCCGCTGAGTTTTTGGTGGGACCCAGCTAAGACCTACGAGGTTAGTAGGAAGTGGTGGATATTAATCCATCATGGATCGATATTGATCGTTAATGAATGGTGGGACCTATGAAGACTGCACAAGACAACATCAAACGAAGCTTGAGGTCAAGCCCGATAGGCTAACGATGGAGTTTGGTGACGTGTGACGACAAATCGTGAAGGATGATTTGATTGGAAAACCAACTCACATCATTTTTGTGAGTTGCATGGTGATGATGTGGATGAAAAATGGCAACAACCCACAAGCCCCACAAAGTTTGTGTGGGCCCATTGTTAGAGCTCGTGGGATAGTAGGATTTTGACACATGTATTGGTGGACCTCATGTATGGCATGTAGTGTGTGAAGGAGATCAATGACACAAATTTTTTGGTGATTGATCCAATGGTGATCGTAAGTCAGTGGAGATACATGATGAACATTTAAAGTAGACAATCTAACGACTATGTTTTAAAGGTTCCTTGATGAGTAGAGAGTCGAGGGATCATGGTGTGTAGAAAGAGACCAACAATTAAAATTCAAAGATGAAGATCTCAAATGGCTAAGTCTATGTGAACAAAGCTTTGTTTGGTAATCAATGCAAAGGAATTAATTTGTCCAACTACACTTATGACCAATGTCAGTGAAGATTTTATCTTCTAGGCAGTGTACAGATTGAAGAAGTGATCAAGATCAAAATTGATCATATTGACAAGAGAATAAATTTAATGCATATCATATTCTAGGATTGATAGAGAGCTAATTTTGGAAAATTCTATATATCAAAATTTCATGTGGAAGTGGCTCAATGTAGAGGTAGAGAGACAATGGAGATATTTGTTAGACTCTATTACATGAGCAGGAAAATGGTGCAATGCTCGAGGTGGACTAGCAACTTGCTGGTGAAGTTAGCAAGGGAAACCCTAACATGATGTGAAGGTTGATCTAGATTATGTAGTTGATCCTGAGATAGTAATTACAAGTTGGTGAAGATGGAAGACAATCAGGTATTGTCGATGTACTGAGTCTAAAGGTGATTAGTTAAGTAAGAAGTTGACTATTGAATAGTGTGTTGAATCTAGAGATGTACAACTAAATACGTAGTAGAGAAGTGAGTGTAGAGTTAGAGAGATAGAGTAGAGCAAAGAGGATGTGTTGGTGAGAGTGCAGATTTAGCAGCAAAGAGTAAGTTGCAATGTGTGCAAAAAAGTACAGAATGTATTGATGCATTATAGGTTATACAGAAATAATTTATGCATATATGAGATTCAATATTGTAAGAGGTTGTACCCTTATTGTACAAAGTTGCAGCTTAGTTTAGGGAATTGTAGTCTCCTTGAAGTTGTAGCTCTAAATTCGGGAGTTGGTGCTTCCTTGGGTTTGGGCCCTAAACCATTATAATAGAGATTTGGATTGTGAGGCTCGATTAGGATAGTAGATCCTAGCAGTATTTCTCACCGTGGTTTTTCCCATCTGGGGTTTTCCACGTATATCATGTGTTATGTGATGTGTTGTATGATTGATTAAATTTTTGTATCACATGTTTAATATCTTCACATTAAGGATTAAAGGAAGTAGTATTCACACAAGGTTTTAAGAGATAAATTTTAAGATCTACTAATTCACCCTCCCCCCTCTCAGTAGATTGTTGTGTTCCAACAAGGGGCAGCAAATCTATTACTCTAATGTGTGTTGGCCCTAAAAGAAACATGGAGATGTTCACTCACTATGTTGAATACAATGAGAATATTTTCTCTCTTGCATATATTAAGAAAATTCAAGAGCTAATTGAGATTATCAAAGTCATCATATTCACCATCTGTGTCTAAAATCCCTTGCTATGAAATCATCCTTTTTTTTTTGGCATTGTAATACGATGTTTTATTCATACATACAAACATACATACATACATACATACATATATATATATATATATGTAAACAATATTTCTCTCTTGTGTTTTCATCCTTAGTAAAGAAACAAGTTTAGGCCCCAAATGTATTGGTAAATGCTTTTGAATAAGTTTTGAAAAAGTCTCGGAGTCCACCACTCTTGAAGAAGCCTTCATATATGTCATCTTAAAGAATGAACTTATCATTTCAATTTTTCTTGTTAGTCTTTATGTAAAGCACTTAAGAATGTAATCACCATTTAAATTATAATCTATCGAAGATAAAAAAAAGTTTTGAAAACCCTATCGGGACCAACAAATATTTTGAAACTTTGCAAAGTTTTACCAAACATTGTCATTTTTCCCATTTGATTATTTTTCCTTGATTATAATATGCTTTGCAATCTCTTGGGTCCCACAAATTGGCTAGTGAAGTTTCCAAAGTAATTGAGGTTCAAAAAATATAGTGAAATGAATAAGGAGCTAACGCAGGTTCAAAAACTTAGTTAAAGACCGACAAGCACACCTCTCTAATTTATATAGTATTTGGAAAAAAAAAATTAGGGGATAGGGCTGAAAATGATGGTAACACACCACACTTCTTAATTTTACACTCTATAACTCTAAAATTTACATCATATTTGTCTATAACTATTACCATACTCATTTAATAATCTAAAACATTCTTCAATATATTTTCCTCATTGTTTGTGTTATTAATTTTATGAAGAATTAAATAAAGCAAATCAAGATCCAAACTTAACCGAAGCAATGCATGATGATGCTCCTCCCCAACTGAAACAATAAAATTCAATGCCACCTCCATAACAAGATTCAAACTCTTCCATGGACATTATCCTTCGACCTCCAGTTGTGATTAACTTAGACGATGATGACAAGGTTGCTAAAACTGACAAAGAGGTGCATAATGAATTGAATACATTGTTTTCCTCTTCCATTAGCTTAAATGACAAATATCCTATATAGAGTGTTGAACCTGGTGATGGTCCTAGTTTGACACTTTCTCTTGTCCCTTTGGCTACTTTCCTATGTTCAATATACACAGAACATGGTTGGAAGGCAGATGACTTGCTCATAGGTTGACTCACATTTTCCTTACTAAACTTTTTGCTTTATTTCTTTTTTCTATTTTCTTTTGTGTCATTACATGTGTGTAATGTGATCCCATGTGATGTTCTCTCTCTTTGTGACATTCTTCTATTTGTACATTCATTCTTCTCTATGTCGTACATCTCTTTTTCCTTTTCATTTTGGGTATGATGCAAGGCATCGAGACACTCTATGTCTCTTCCATGTTGACCCAAAAAAAATCTTTTCCTTTTCCTTTTCATTTTCTCTTTTTCATTTGTCTTGTGTTTTCCTTTTCAAGATAATGCAAGGTGTCGAGACACCCTATTTCTCTTCCATGTTGACCCAAAATGATTTCTTTTCCTTTTCCTTTTCAATTTATCTTTTTCATTTGTCTTGTGTTTTCTTTTTGGGGATGACACAAGGCATTGAGACACCCTATATCTCTTCCATGTTAACCCAAAAGGTTTTTATTTGTTTTCACTCTCTTTGTGTCATTCTTCCAGTTCTATGTGGATTTGGGGGATGATGACAGTTCAAATCTCTCTAAATTCATTGCAACAAAGAACATACTGACCCCAAATTCATTGATACCTTATGTGTTTGGTGTTTTCATTTTGGGGGAAACCCCTCCCTTTTCTTTTTCTCTTGCATGATGTAGCTTTACTTGGAAACATATGAGTTTGCATAGGTATTTCTAAGTTGTCTCTCATGTCTCCTTTGTTCACATTTACATTTGCTACTTTAAAGTAATTTCTCATAGTATGTTGTTTAGCAATTTCTTTAAAGTGGGGGAATACATTGGCATTATTCTTTTGAATTTTCCTTTTTCTTGGTTCTCAGTGCACCCTTCTTACTTCATATGATGCATTTGTTGAATTTTGGATGACATTGGATGTAATTTCCTTTAGGAGCGTGATCTCTCTTAGCATATTACATTCCTCTTAGTGGCTTGATGTGACACACTGCATCCCCTAAGTTGTGAATTTTCTATTCTATGATTGGTCCTCTCTTGGGGACATTAGGAACAATGTTCCCTAAGATAAAAACCTCACATGAACTAAGCAAGACTCCTTTGAACATTCTTTACATGTTTGATTCATCCAAAGCACCCAAGTGTAGCAAGATGTTACAACAATGTATTCAGCCTTTGTTGTGGATAAATACACCGAGTCCTACATTTTACTAAACCAAGAGACCACTATGTCTCCCAAAAAGAGTACACTACCACTTTCACTTCTCTGGTCATCCACACATCCTTCCCAATCAACATCAATATAGGCACTCAAAGAAAAGTTTTCATCCTTCTTATACCACAGGCCATAATCTAGAGTTCCCTTCAATTATCTAAAAATTCATTTCACAACCATTTCATGAGATTTCTTAGGATTAGCTTGAAATCTAAAAACCAAACATACCACATGCATGACACATTGAAATCCATACCAACCAATATAACTAATCTATACATACACCAAGTGGTGCAAGTACCCAAACATATGTTTTATAGAATAGATAGGCATGCATAACTAATTATAGCACACTATCATTTGAAAATAGAACTTTTTGGATCACCAAATCACCTGATACAACATAGTAACATGCATTGAGTAACTCTAAACATGTCCATATAATCATATGAAAAAACTTCACTTCTAGAAGAATGCATAGCATTCAAAAATGCCTCATCATCAATTTACTCTGCTAGACTATTAGCAGAACTTTGTTACAAACATCTTTCACTTTAGAAGGTATAAAGACTTGAAATATTTGATATATAACCTTGACTTCTTGATTGTCTTAACTTTTGATCTACAAGGCAACATCTTTCGCTATGGAGGGATGCAGACCAAAATATCATGACTCTACCCTATAGTATATGTTGTCAATGCCTTGAAAAACTCGTAAAAGCTATCTTCCTTTGTAGAACACCAAATAGGAATAATATCAATCAAAACATATGTACCTACCTTTTCACACCATATAATTGCACTGAAACCTTCAATAAAAAGGTTCATTCTTGCTTAGTAGACTTGCTTACCAAAGAAACTGATCCAAGTATTCTTCCATCCTGAAAAATTTAGCACCTTGTCCTTTTTAGGGGGAAAAAATATTTGCAAATGAAATATCCTCATGACATAATGCTCTATCTCGGTTTTTCTTAGGATCTTGAGTAGAATGCACAAGTGTAGATTCATCCTTCTCATTTTCTTGAACATGTTCTTCCTTCTAGATTGTTTCATTACACTTATTTTGTTGATTAGGGTATACATTATTTTTTTCAACTAATGGATTTATAAAACTACTTTTGAAACAATATGCTTTATGTCCAATCTTATTTCATTTTTCACACACAATGTTGTTCTCTAGAATAAATTTGTTCACCTTCACCTTATATCTGCACTTAGCAGCTTTATGACAAAATTTGTTGCAAGCATAGCGATATCGAGGAAATGAAATAGTATTGTTTCTTTGAGTAACAAAATTTCATTTACTCATATAATCATTCCTTCCTTATTCAAATTTACAATCAATAGCCTTATGGCCAAATTTATTGTAATTAAAATAGTAACCTTGAAAAGATTGATTGAGCCTATTATGAGCATGTTATTTTGTAGGTGAAGGACCTCTACATTCTTTTTTCTTCCTGACAAGATTGAATTCACCTTATTTCTTATCATCTTTATTTATCTTTGTATCTCTAGAGGCACTCTTCTTAGAATCTTCAGTGCAACATTTTCTCTTTATCTCAAAATTTCCATTATATTTGGTATTCTCATATGCATTATCAAGACTAGACCTTTCTCCTTTGTCAAATTATTCTTTTTCTCTTTCTAGTTTATTTCTCAAAGTGACAATCTTGTCAAGTTTTAAGCATTCAGTTGTTTTTCCACTGAGCTTGGTATTCAATAAATCTTCAATCCTCTTGCTTTCTTCAACCTTAACATTCAAATCAAAGACTATATCTTCTACCTTCTTTAGTTTAATCTCAAATAATTATTTACATCCCATTTTGTCTTTTAGTTTTTTAGTTTCTTCTTTTTATTTTTCAAGAAATCCCTCATAACTTTGATTTAGTGTCCTTGCTTCATTTAGGTCTTCTAAAGTAGATTGGATTATTCCTTCAAAACCTATTTCCCAATCATCTAAATTAAAGTCTCAATCTTCATGTTCTATTGACTCTAGATCCAGTTCAAAAGAAAACATATATTCATTATATAAGGAGTAAGAACTCCTTAAATTTTGTAGCTTCACACTTTTTTTTACCAACATCAAAATCCATAAAGAGTGTTTCATCATTTGAATCATTTTCCTCATATTCTAAGGAATAGTTGCTTTCCTTTGAATAGAGACCCTTTTTAACCTTATTCATTTTTCTACTATCATTTAATTTTTTATAGGTACATTTAGAAGCAAAATGACCAATCCTTCCATAATTGGAACATTTGAAAGGTAACTTACATTTATCTTTGTTTGTACCTTTCTTCAATATTCTTACAAAGTTTGTTTCAACCTCATCAAAGACACCATTTCGATCAATATCCTGATCTTCAATTTTTTTGTTTACTTTGAATGTAGATTCCTTCTTTGGAACATCTTTGTAAAATATCCCATTTCAAATATTGTGAGAGCCCCAAACATTTCATCTACTGAGTATTGATCCAAATCCTTAGAATCTTCAATGACAGACACCTTATGACTATAAGATTTAGGGAGAGATCTAAAAACCTTATTCATAATTTAATTTTCTTTTATGTCTCCACCAAAACCAATGATTCCAAAAAATACTTCATGTACCTAAAAAATATAACTTGCAATGTCTTCATCGTTTGTCATCCTTAGATCTCAATCCACTCTTAAAAATTTGCATCATTGCTTTTTTTACTTTAGTATCTCCTTCATATATGTTGTTAAGCTTTCCCTATACATCTTTAGAATAACTTTAATTCATTACTTTCAAGAGTTTAGTATCATCCATTCCACACAAAAAAACATTCTTAGCCTTGGCATTACACTCATATAACCTAAATTCAGTTGGATTTGTTAGAAAGCCAGGAGAAACATAACCATATTTGATTTATTTTCATACACCAAACCCTAGAGACTTTATATAGCCTTCCATTATCAATTTCCAAAATTTGTAATTAGTCCCATCAAACCTAGGACCCTAGTATGATCCATCATGTGTCATACCAGATATTTGCCTCAATCGATTAAGCTTCTTCAAAGGAACATGGATCTGATACCATTTTTTCAACACCACATATTAAGAGAGGGATGAGAGGGGGGGGGATTAATATCTACAAAAACTTAAACCTTTCCAAAATTTGAACTCGTTAGCACAATAAAAACTTATTAACCAAATCAAAACCCTCAAACAAATTTAGTAGAAAAGAAATATATAGTAGTTTAAAACTTTAGCAATTAAAGATATAGAAATTCAATCCTTAAATGGATCATTATTAATGAAGATGAAACAAAACACACATCCACAATATGACACCAAATTTACATGGAAAACCTAATCAGCGAAAAACCACAGTGAGAGGTACCTCACAATATAAAAGCCCACTACCAAAAAGGACTTGCAAAGTAAGGTACACTACCTTAGAGAAAGATACAAGGGACCTACAATTCTAAGGTGAAACAACCCAAGGGGAAAGATACAAGGATCTAATGAGATTCACTATCCTAGAGGATGATACAAAATTATTTAGAGAAACTACAATATTTGTCAACACAACACTCTACTCACTAAGGCATCATAGCACATCTAATTCTATCATCCACACTTTTTCACTTTTTTTGTTAGATATTCAAATACAATCCACAATCTTTCACACTTTCTTGTTTTCCCACTTGGACACCCTTGTATGCACTTCTTGCATAAAAAATGTTCTTACATTTATATCCACCACAATACCTCAAAACATCAATTAGGTACGATGGGAAGACGATAAACATTAATCTCAACAAGTCGGCCACAAAAAATATAGTGTGGTCCTATCCAAAAGATAGAGGGAAAAAATAAAACATATGGCATCTTCCAATGTGATCCAAAACAAATCACATGCTAGTGCGCATCAACTTAATTCAATAAAAAGGAAATGTGTAGATGAAACATGTAGCACATAACCAATCGACCCAAAAAATATACTTCAAATCAAACTCACTTAATACAATCCCCAACATGATAGGTTAGGAACCAAAAATATCTTAATTATAACTTTAATTTTTGGTGCAAACCACCAAGTACACAAGGAAAAGAACAAGCCTTGTCAACCAGATATCGACAAATAACCTAGAAAGCCAACTCAAAACACAATGCAACACCAAGGAGATCAACAACCAACATGAAAATCACAAAGAGATCTTTCTTGAATATCCAGAAACACTTCCAAAACCTTCTATCATATTGTCATGTTATCAAGTGCTATCACATATCAAACAAGAACAAAATACTTCATCCTAGAAGCACATAATGCATAACCAAAAGATATAGCATTAACAAATCAACTTGCAAACTATAGGAAATTATGGTGAACTACTCAAATACCCTAGGATCACCTACACAAAAAAATAAATTCCACAAGAGAGAAATGAAAGAAATATCATTATGTCATTAAGGATGCAAGAATTCCAAATTAAATATGGCAAACTGCATATGATGCCTTGCTTATATAAGCAAGGTGGTGAATAGGATTAGAAAAGATTATGACAAGTATCTTAATCTTATCACATGAGACAACTAAGTCCTAAAAACCTAGGATAAGATAATTTCTAGAAAATAAAACTCATCCTTCTAAAAGGAATCTTAGATACTATGTAAACTTAACATGTGAATATGTCCCCTAATTACCTAGTGAGTGAATTGACTAGGTACAAGACATATATTCACACCAACATGGAACACTTCAACACATATAATAGAATTGAGACACTAAAAAAAAATTTGAGAGAACATTCACCAAGCCATGGGAGTGAAAATATCAATGCAAAGAAATCTAGAGCATTTTCTAGACCAATCTAGACAACCAAGAACACTGCCAACCTTCTACAATTCAAAAAAACCTGCTTCTTGGCAATAATGGTGACCTAAAAAGATAGGAGTGCAACATCCACAAAGTAAAAAAAATTAATTCTAAGTTACAAGATAATATATTCAACAGTAGAGGAATGAAAAGCATTCTCCCAAGTAGGCTTCATAGCAACTTTTTGAAATAGAGACTTCCAACAACTTGCAGAGGCCAAAACTTTCTTTCAACCACATGTGCTTTATCAATAACTATAGGAGAGATCATAAGACATACTATATACCATCAACACTACTTATAATACTCATCTAAATATATCATTATGAAATCAACTCTATTGATAGCAACCATACATCCTACATCTACAATTTTCATCAGAAAAGGAATGCCATACAAACATGAACATTAGCATTTTACATCAATGATAGCACAAACTAAATGTTGTCAATAATTACAACCAATCTAGTGATATTCCCAAGTGTCGATGACCAATTCCAATAACAAAAACTTCTCAAGTGTAAACAACCGATACCAACAATCTCACCAATAACAACAAACTCATCAATGAAAACCAAGCATACAATTATCACACCAAGTTTTGACATCAATGACAACCAACAAGCAATGTTGAAATCAATGACAACCAATTCCAATGAATACATGAATCCATCATTAGATATTTGGGATCTATTGATATTTCTAGTTTTCTCATTTGTGAGAAGGCCAAATTGTACAAAGTGAGCTAGGCAAAAAAATATAGTATATTTTATCTTGAATGGGGTTGATAGAGGATTGAAATAATTATTGTGCTTACTTAGGATCAATGGGATAGATGCAGAAATTTTTAACTTAAATATATTATGGGCAGTTTTGATCATGTGTTGGATAAGGATCTTGATGTTTATCTAGCCATGTGGGTGTGTTTCCCTTAAGCTTGATGTCTTCTTGATAAATTAAATCTTATATGTAATTTCTAAACTATAGGCATTGATAAGTGGGAAGTATTTAGAATTTATGAATCTTATGGATCACATCAAAGAGACATATTTACTTCTCTTAGCCTCTTTCATGGGTTGATTTGTGAGAATGGAAATGCTAAGGTGGATGACCTCAACATGTTTCTATTTTCTAGAGGTGTAGGAAAAAACCCCAATTTTTCTTTTCATTTTAATTCCTTGGAAATAACACTTGCATAACATCCTTTAGAGATAATTTTGTTTAATTGGATTGATTGTATTTATTAGTTTTTTATTAATATTTGAAGGTTTGGGTGATGGAGGGATTAAATACAATGGGCTAAGTTTACCAATTTCTTTTTCAAGGTGTTGATTTGGTAAAGAACATATTGGGTTAAATATTTTATTTGGTATGAAGTACCTTCTTGTGCTAAAATTAATTATTCTTGGTGAAGGTTAATGTATGGTCATTTGAATTAGGAGATTCATTATCGATGGATTAGGACCTATAGGGGTTGACGGATGGTTAGATGGATTAAAATTTAGAGGTATTGACCTAGGGATTTCAATATGTTTTATCTTCTCAGATTTATGGGGGACTTAATGGATGAACGATTATAAATTTAGATGGATGGTTTGATGGAAATGATTTTATAAGGAAAGATAGATATTTGGATGGAGGACGATTTGTTAATAGATGGTTTAATGGTTTAGGATTTAGAGGATTAGGATTATCCTTGCATAGTTTTTAGAAAGTTTCCACTATGTAAGTGTTTAAGTTCATAATTTGAGGGAAGCTTGGCTCCTATTCTTATAAGCCACATAATCATGGAATCTTTATTTAAAGAAGTAAATTTTCCTAGTGGAGTTTTTTCATTTTCATATATATTACCAATAGATAATTAATTTAGGTTTGAGGGTATGTAGTAATATAATTTTCGTGGTCTAAAGACTCTTGATTGCTCATGATTGAGTGATTAAGGAATATGGTAAACTTTCTCTAGATAATTTTATTAAAGGTATCATTGGTATATTTGAATATCAATCCAAAATACTATTATCATCATAATTGCCAAAGGGATTTATGGATTGATAAATAAATGAGATCATGATTCTTGACTTGATTGGGTTATAATTTAAAAATATTTACCTTAATTTTTTGAAGATAATGAGGACAACAACCTAGCTACTCAATTTAAATATTTAGTTTTATAGGCTTATGAATATACTTGGACACAATTATGAATGGTATAGCTTATTGATCTCAAGGCGCTCACCAGTTTTCATCTTAAAAATCACACTAAGGTGTGAGAGGAGAGAACATGTTCCCCACTATTCTAGTTTTATTAGTATAGTGTAACTTCTTGGGGATAACTACTTATTGGTATAATACAAGGTCCATATGGTCAATGGGTTAACTATGTTAGGTTTGTACAAGTCTTACTAGGATAATTCCTTGATATAATTAACGGTGCCTGAGACACAAATATATGAAATCAAGGTGTATGTCTAATGGTTTGGTATAAGAGGGTATCCAACTCTCTTCCTTCATTTATCTATTTTTAAATATTCTAGCTAGATTAGCTTGAATGAAAATGCACCCCAAAGGGAGGAGCCTTCAACCCTCCCAATTTATTTAAACCACAAAAACATGTGGGTTCAATTTTAAACTTTGTGATGAAATCCAAACCAAGCCTACCTAAAATAAACCAAGAAGGTGATATTTTCCTTTGATCTCCATGATCACCCTAAGGTCCAAGGAAAGAGAATACACAAGGGCCCTTTGAGATATGAAATTCAAAAAATGTTGCTTTTGATTCTAAATATTGGGAGAGAATACACAACCTATTCCATGAACACATGAGACAAAAGAAGATAAATAGAGCACATAAAAATATGTGTGAAATAAGTGTTTTATTTTTAGTCTTCTATAAATGAATCTACAATCACCATGCTTAGTATTTTCCAATATTTCCTTAGACCACAATTTTTCTACGCAAATGAGGTTAATGCAACAAGGAAAATTCAAACCAACTTTAGTAAAATTAAATAAGTAATATAATCCCAAGAAAAAATTACAAATTCCAAAACACAAGATGAAAACATAAAAATAAACAACACATGTTCTTAAGAATTAGATAAATATTTAGAAAAAGATGATAAAAATAGTAAAATAGGAAGCAAACAAATAATCAATGGAAACATGTCATTATGAGATAGATGTTTGAAAACTTAGAACCAAGATTCCAAAGTATGAACAAATTTATGTAAACCAAAAAAACATGTGGGTTCAATTTTAAACTTTGTGATGAAATCCAAACCAAGCCTACCTAAAATAAACCAAGAAGGTGATATTTTCCTTTGATCTCCATGATCACCCTAAGGTCCAAGGAAAGAGAATACACAAGGGCCCTTCAAGATATGAAATTCAAAAAAAGTTACTTTTGATTCTAAATATTGGGAGAGAATACACAACCTATTCCATGAACACATAAGACAAAAGAAGATAAATAGAGCACATAAAAATATGTGTGAAATAAGTGTTTTAGTTTTAGTCTTCTATAAATGAATCTACAATCACCATGCTTAGTATTTTCCAATATTTCCTTAGACCACAATTTTTCTACGCAAATGAGGTTAATGCAACAAGGAAAATTCAAACCAAGTTTAGTAAAATTAAATAAGTAATATAATCCCAAGAAAAAATTACAAATTCCAAAAAACAAGATGAAAACATCAAAATAAACAACACATGTTCTTAAGAATTAGATAAATATTTAGAAAAAGATGATAAAATAGTAAAATAGGGAGCAAACAAATAATCAATGGAAACATGTCATTATGAGATAGATGTTTAAAAACTTAGAACCAAGATTCCAAAGTATGAACAAATTTATTTAAACCACAAAAACATGTGGGTTCAATTTTAAAATTTGTGATGAAATCCAAACCAAGCCTACCTAAAATAAACCAAGAAGGTGATATTTTCCTTTGATCTCCATGATCACCCTAAGGTCCAAGGAAAGAGTATACACAAGGGCCCTTCGAGATATGAAATTCAAAAAATATTTCTTTTGATTCTAAATATTGGGAGAGAATACACAACCTATTCCATGAACACATAAGACAAAAGAAGATAAATAGAGCACATAAAAATATGTGTGAAATAAGTGTTTTATTTTTAGTCTTCTATAAATGAATCTACAATCACCATGCTTAGTATTTTCCAATATTTCCTTAGACCACAATTTTTCTACGCAAATGAGGTTAATGCAACAAGGAAAATTCAAACCAACTTTAGTAAAAATAAATAAGTAATATAATCCCAAGAAAAAATTACAAATTCCAAAAAACAAGATGAAAACATCAAAATAAACAACACATGTTCTTAAAAATTAGATAAATATGTAGAAAAAGATGATAAAAATAGTAAAATAGGGAGCAAACAAATAATCAATGGAAAATGTCATTATGAGATAGATGTTTAAAAACTTAGAACGAAGATTCCAAAGTATGAACAAATGCATTGATTTGTTCCATAGATGGAAAATGAGACCAAAATCTTGTAAAAACAATAATGATAAAAACCTACAAAGTGTAGTTGGTAGAGAATGACCTATAGTAGGACCTATTAGGGATAGAGAAAATAGATTTCCTTAATCACCAAAAGACTAAAATAAACTAAAATAATCATTCAAGAAAATTTGGAAAAGAAAAAAAAGGAATATTGATAGGAAAAAAACACTATGCATTTGACATATATAAGAATTGAAAATTTTCCGAAAATGATAAAGGTTAGTTCTTTGCAAAGACATATATGTCATAAGGCCAAAATATATGTTCTACTAGATAGATGCATGCAATAAAAATGCATGTGCTAACACAAGTGATAAATGCATCATTCGATATAAAACATGTTTTGGGAACTCAAAAACATGCAAATAAAATATCAAACAATCTTGCAAAAAAAAAGATGTGGACATGTTCCTAGAATGCATGCTAGAATGTAGAAGTTGAGAAGAAAAAGGAAAAGGTATGGAAATAAAATAGATTTTGAATAAAAATTTGAATTATACCAATACTTATAATTGAGCAAGTACGAATACAAATTTAAATTAGATAATTACAAACTAATGAAAACTTTTTTGTGAATATTCTTATGATATGTGTGATGCTAGATTACTCTTAAGAGTCCTCAATGTTACGATATTTACATTCTTCAATAGATTTTTCTTATTATCTGGTTAAAAATAAAAAACAACCAATCATTTAATGGTTTTGATTTTTCATACATTTTCAACAATAGGACTATTATTTTATACATCGTATAGTAGCCATGTTATTTTAAACCAAGATATAGTTATTTCTAATTATTCAAACATTTGCAAGAGACATTATATAATCTTCACTTTATAAGAGTGTATTAATAATTATGCTCTTGAACCTTTTAATTATGGATTGTTTCTATCCATGGTATCAACCTTTTAAACTAGATATAGTTACAAAGAGTCCTCAATGTATTTCTATATCCTATTTGGGTATGTGCAGGATGATCATGGAAAAAACAGGCCCTTAAGTGGCAAAAAATTCAGAAAAATCAGAGTTAGGCAACTTGACGAAAAAAAATGAATAAATTATCTATATTGTTTCAAAAATATGTAAGAATAGAATATGTAGAAAATTGAATGTAGTTTCTAAACTACTAGGTTTTTTTTTTTTAAAGTCTATTTGTTGAAAATTTGAAATTTTAATGTAGTGGTACTTAAATTTCAAGGAAAAAATAAGAAGTATATGTCTGTATGGCCACCCTAACCACAATAAAATTATAGTATATTTTTATAATATTTTAGATATAAGTAGAGGACTCATGACCCAATGTGATGCATAAATTTTTAATTTTTTCAAAGTAAATAATTAATTATGAATTTTTATTACAACTTTTTAAAAATTTAAAAACTCGTATGTCTAACCAGCTTATCTTGGTCAAAACTTCATGAAATTCAATTTTAATTTTTTTAATCCTATATTATGCCAAGCATAGAATGTGGCACATGTCTTGGATTCAAAAAATGTGATACCATTTGAAAACTATAGATATTTTTCAATAAGCTTATCAATCAGGACTTTAGTCGTAATTTGAATAGAAAATGAATAATAATTACTTATTAAATTCAAATTAAAACATAATTTATATCAGTGGTAAGATGAGAACCTCCTTTAAAAACACTTTTTGTTTCATCAATTTTGGATAAAAAAATAGTCATCAGCCACATACCCATCATATTGCCACTTTTCGGCCCATCATGATCCTGCACATACCCATTTTTAATGTAATAGGATACTATTTAAACCTTTTGGGATTTTCCATTGCGAGATACTACTAAAGCTTATTTGTTTCTTTATTTTCAACCATTTTAATCATTTCCAAATCCATCACTACCAAACCCATTCATTTCAAATAAACCTATTATTTCTAGGTCATTTTATATATTTTCTTGACTACCAGCTTTAGATATTTCAAATTGATCAATATCATGGTTTACTAGTAGATCATCTACCCTATTTACTTCTAATAATTATGGCTTCTTGAGTGTACCTATAGTTCTTGCAAAAATTCTCTTATTTTGAGTAATTTGGATTGCAAATTCTAGTCCCCTATTTTTTCCATTTATAATGGAATTTATGTTGATTGTTGAATCACATTCCAACTATATCTTTGTCAATCCTTTTTCTTTGCATAGCAATAAGCCTATTAATATCCCTTCAATCTCTGTTGCATTATTTGTGGATATCAAAAGTTTATCCTATAAGGATACAACTAATTAGCCTTTCTCATTACATATAATTCATCAAATTCTCAATTTCCATGGGTTTCCTCTAGAGGCCCCATCTATGTTTAACTTCAATCTTCCCCTTGGAGGGAGGATCCATTTTTCCTTCAATATTTTCACCTTAGGATGTGGAGTGAAATGGAAGAAAGGAGGGACCTTGACAAAAATTCATCTCTTAATAAGATCATCATCCCATAATGTAAATTTTATTTTCCACTATAATTTAATATGAGAGTTCATCCATTATGCTATGTTCCTCTCTTTGATGGATGTTAGTTAACTTACTTAGTCTTATCTTGAAATATTATTTTGTTTCTTTCTTTCCATATGTTTCAAATCATGAATGATGGAGTTTCTTACCATATTTGGCCCCAAAATGCATGTTTTTTGAATGATGGCCGACTTATAATAAAATCCCATAGTTTATCACTTCTCAGAGTAGCCCATCCCAATTTTTCTAATAGCCATTCCTAACTTTGAATAGCATAGGGTAAATTTAAAAGGACGCGATCTACATTTTCTTCATTGTTATTGCACCTCATGCACCAATTGGGTCCTTTAATTCTAATTTTCTTTAGAAAATTTCTAGTAAAAATGCTACCATGGAGAGCTAGCCATGTGAAGGAACCTAATGTAGGTAGTACCCAACATCCTTAACATAGCTTTTGAGGCCACATTTTATCCCCTTGTTTCATTTCTATTTGATAAGCCATCTTAACAATGTGCTTCTCGACTTCATCCACACCACATTATTCTATCCTCCTCCTATTTTAAGCATACTTTTCTTCCTTCCAAATTTATGTCATCCTCTTCTTTTGTATTTCTTTAATGGGAAAATATTGAAAGTTCATCCATTTATAGGTACCATTTTCATTAGTCTTTATATACTCTCAAACATGTCTTCCTACCCTACAACTGATGGAGGGGATATGAGCCATCAACTTGATATATTATACCAAAGGTATATGTCCTCCCAATGAATCTTACCAAAATTATAATGTGCTTCCATCATTTACTTTCCATCTTTGATGATTTATGATTATATGTTTACAATTTAGCATGAACTTCCACCCATGTCAACCACCTCAGGCATTTGCAATTGTAAGAATTCTTTCTAGGTCCGAATTGTCTAAATGTTTGTGTTGCAATATTTTGCACCATAGTAATGTTGGATATTGATACATTTTCCATATTATTTTAACACCTAGTGCCAAATTGTGTGCTTTTAGATTTTTTATTCCTATTAATCCATCTATCTAGGGTTTGCATACATTTTCCCAATGAATTAGAGGAATTTTGTGTTGGTCATTTGATCTTTCACATAAGAAACGATTTAAGATGTTTTCTAGACTTGATGTTTCTTTTGATGTTAATTGCATATAGGATATTACATATATTTTTATTATTGAGAGTGCAACTTTTATCATTGTTATGCATCCTAACAATATTAACCATTTCTCCTACTAACTCAGTGATTTATATCTACATTTCTCCTTTATCTTCTCTCATAGGCCTTTCATTATTTCTTTGAATACAGGCACACCCAAAAATGTTCAAGTGGTGAAATCTATTATATACACCATTATCTTTTTTATTCTTTTCTACTTTATTTTCTTTGTCTTGAAAAAGTATATTTTTTATTTGTCTTTGTTTATTTGCTATGTATAGACATTGATATATTCCTCCAAGAATTATTTAATATTTCCAATCTCTTTGATTGTTTCTTCACTGCACAATACAGTATTATCTACAAATTTTAGGTGAGTGGTTGCTTCTATTCCTTGGAAATTTGTAACCCTCTCCAATGTCCTAGGTTTTCTTAGTTCGCAATGTGCATACTAAGAGCTTCTAGTATTATTATGAATATAAATGGGGATATTAGGTCCCCCCGCCTTATTCTATTTGTGATTTCAAAAAATTCACATGGCATGCTATTAATGAGAACTAAATATCTTTCTGATGAGAGGCAGTAGAAAATCATTTGGAGCCAATCATTGCAAAATCATAATTTTCCCATGATTCTAATAAAAAATTCTCCACCTTAGCCTTTCATAATATTTTCTCACATCTAATTTTATCATCATACTTTTTAGCTTGTCTTTATTGCTTTTGTATAGTGCTTCATTTTCTAATATGATGCTATCAACAATGTCCCTTCCTAGACTGAAGACATTTTTATTTATTGAGATTATATTTTCAATTTTCTCTTTTAGTTTGTTAGCCAATGATTTTCAGAATATTTTGTAAATTTTCTTGTAAAGCGATATTGGACAGTAGTCCCCAAAACTAGTTTAGACCTCTTTCCAAATAGTATTAAAACCACAACTGTAATGTTAATGTCTTTCAAAAATTTATTTTTCACCTAGAGTCTTCTACTACTTCCTAAACATCATTTTCTAAAAAGTGCCAACTTTTGTGATAGAAGGTAGAAAATTCATCTGGTTGTGGTGATTTTTCAAGGTGTAATTGGAAGAAATAATTCTTTACTTCTGCCATTGTGAAAGGTGCAATAAGCATGGAATTCTCCTCTAGAGATATTAACTTTGGGATATTGGTTACGATTTCCCTATATTTCAATGAGTATATCGCTTTGTTTGGGGTTAGGAGTTGTTTCAAGAACAAGACTACTTCCTCCTATATTTCCTCTAGCTCCTCAATTTTCATGTCATCAAAATCTTGAATCTCTAATATCCTTTTAAGGGATTTCTTTATTTTTGTTGTATTATGTTTTTTTTTGTGTTGGAATCTCCTTCATTTAATAAAAGCTCATGTGGTTTGGTGCACCATTATTCTTCTTCCCTATCTAGAATCTCATTGTATTTTTCCATGAGTTTTTTTTACCTTCTCATAATCTTCCTAAAACATACCATCTTTCATTACTTTTTCATTTGGTTCTCCCTATTCTTCTTCTAATCTTTCTTTTTCTGCAAAAATGTTTTTGAAGACCTTCCGAGTTTACCCCTATAAGTTTATTTTTATGTACTTTTTTTTATTTATAAATATGAAGCCTTTAGTACCTATACACTTTGATGATTCAATCCACCATTGCTCAATTAAATCCACTAGTTTTTCCTTTCTAAAAAATATCTTTTCCATTTTAAAGTAACCTTTTTGATGATTATTTTCATCTGTAATAGTCATTTTAATAAGTAGATGATCATAACTAGCAAGAGGGAGGATACACACATCCAAGTTAAGGTTTTTTTCTAGTCAATCCTATGAATAAATAAATCTATCTAATTTTTTGCTAATGTTGCAAATCCCATCCCTCTTGTTTGACCATGTATATGAGCCATTGTTTGTTTGTGCAACTATTAGATTGTTTTTGGTTAGGGAAAATCCAAAATCACTCATTGAAGATGAAACTTTATCATTCCCACCAAAATTTTCCTCTTTCTTGAGTACCACATTGAAATCACCTCCCAAGATAATCCTTCTCCTTCTAATGGTAGAAAATTTATGAAATAAAGTCTCCCATAGTCTTTCCTTATACTAATTTGTATTTGGGCCATAAATATTGAACAAGATGAATTTAATTTTTAACCTTCAAGTTAAGACTTCACACATTATTTAGTTTTCTATCTTCTCAATTATGTTCATCCCAAGCTTATTCCTATGCAACACAATTCCTAGCCCTCCTACTATAACATAAGCCTTTGAATAATTTTAATAACTTATTTCCCCTAAATTGCATCTAAATATTTATATGTAATAATTGATTATTTTCATAATATTTGAATTATATACAAAATGTGGGGGTAGTTGTGCTATTGATTTTCAACAATTTTAGGCAATTTTATAAAATCTTGTTAAATTGAAATAAAGATTCTAACACAAACACTTCGACTAGTGATTTTTGGCTCAAGATTTGAGTTTGTTATGTACACTCACCTCAAAATCCAATAGTAATTGATATTCTTATAACACAATTAACTAGGAATTTTTGATAAAGTGTCCATTTGTTTCATAAGGTGAGATGGTTCAAATAAATATTATATAATATCCTTGCATGATTTTCTTCTAGGGAATTAAGGTGTCTCAAAATTTTCAAATATCCAATTTAATTTATTAGTTATTCAACACTTCTTCATAATTATTTTACATATTTTATACTATATTTTAAATCAAATTTCTACTCCACATAAAATGGCACATTCAAATTTGTGAGGACATTTGATACCATATGTAAGTACATTGTTGCATGATTTTTAAATCTATCGTAATTTGGATATATTTAGAATAACTAGAGCATACCCCACTTGTGTGAGATTTTTGAAAAGTTATGATAGTTTCATCTGACATATAGTAGCCAAGAATAGGGGAGTTACTTTAGAATATTGAGCAACCATGAAATTTTTTATTTTTTTCACATGATGCATATTTTAAGAGAAAAATATGACAAGTTGGATACCTATATTGAGTGATTCAAACCTAGTGTTATAGATGATTAAATGATTTAATATTTTTAGGAGGAAATATAAAATCTTTAAGGGCGAGATTGAAAATTATGCTCAAGTTGGTGTCATCTTTTGGATGTTTTTTAACATTGTATCTATAAACTATTTTTGGTTTCCAGCATGCTCATTCCCTATAATTAGTACTTGAGAAAGTGGTTTTATATAAGTTATAGTTACACACCTATGCTATTGGAATGCAACCAAAATTCCTTTAAGTTTACTTATAGTGAAATACTATTAGAAAAAATTGCTTTTCTAAGTGTATTGTAGTCTTCTCTTGGATTTGATAATATATTATGTTGGTTATGGAGTGTCGATTTTTTCTTCCAAAGGGCTTTCCCCACATATTTTTTTGTCTAGTGGATCATTTTTATAAGTTTATGAATGTGTTTCTTTACTTTACGTAATAATTTTGGATTAAGTTTAAGTTTTTTTGCATCACTCACTTCCTGATTAGCATAGGATAAAGTTTTCACACACCTTTCTTCATTACATGTGATATTAAAGACTAATTACCTCTAATTCTAGTTGTTAGGTACACAGATTTTTGAGTTAATTATTATTTGATTGGAATATTGTGCTAAAGGATAACATAATGATATTTATTTGATGAAATAAAAATGACAAGAAAATTGTGGAAGATTGAGGTGGATTTTTTTAAGCTTGATCTTTGAGATTTAAAAACTAAAAATAGAATATTTGTTGGTTGACCGTGATTTGTGAGATAATATTGATAGACATATTCAAAGAAATAAATGCTACTCAAGTATCTTAAGTATATTGTAGTAGACTAAAAAGCTAAGAGTTCAATCATATTGTGCCTTAAATATTTTTCTAATATATATCCACAAACAATCTACTATAAAATATTTATCGAAGAAATTGGAAGAGATATATCAAGTTAAATTAATGGTGGGAAAAATATTCTCAAGGAAGTTTTATTTCTTGAGAATGGAAGAAGGTCAATGGATTGTAGGCTACCTAGAAACAATTAACATGATTATTCCATTAAAATATGTACATTTAAAGATGGATGAGGAGGAAAGATGAAAAAAATTATTGTCCTCATTGGTAGTGGTTACATTAAAGGTGGAAAACCTAAATCTTTCAGTAAGTCTTATTAAGAAAATGTGTCTCAACCTTCCAATTGCATAAGTTACTATTGATACATAAGGTACTATTCAGATGACGACAATAGGGGTGGACAACATGGGATCCCCCCCCATGATGGGTCTCAGGGGATCATCACCTTGGCTGGGGGTCTAGGAGTAACGTTCCTTGGTGGGGGGTTAGGGGTAGTGCCCTCAAAAGCCAAATTTTATATACACTTTATTATTATAAATCTAGACCTTTCATCATTATGTCTCATATCTAATGGCCAATATTTTATTAGCTTTAATTTCACTAGAAGTAAAATCTATTTCATGAGGGTATTGTATTACGATTATGTATTGCAATGTATTTTAAGAATCTGATAATAGTTGAGTTGTCTCTAGATCTCTAAGCATGGTGATACTCTTGTGACAAGCTTGATCTACAAGTATATTGTAATCTTTGTGATTATTGAATAATATATTGGGTGGCTTTTAGAGTGTGGGGTTTTTCTCCCTAAATGATTTTCCCCACGTAAATTATTGTGTTATGGTATACATGATATTTGTATTTATTTTTGTTTAATTTTTTGTAACTGTTAAAGATCTATAAATGTTTTGTAGTAAATTTTTCTCTCAAGATTAGTGTAGGAAGTTGTTTTGATACCTTAGATTCCTTACAAGTGGTATCAGAGCCTGATCACCTTTTATTTCAGTTGTGGTTTGTTAGGTTTTTTAAACTAATCCAAATTTGAGTGAGAGCTTGTGCAAAAGACACTTTGCAATCTTGTTGCAATAATTTTTAGATGGCAAGTTCATCAGGGAGAATATAGGTGGAGAATTTTTTTGGAAGTAATTTTGAAATGTGGAAGTTGAAGATCTATGGGATGTTCTTGATAAGAATGTTTCAAGGCATGTAGATCCTACTTCGGCTACTCAATACAATGATATGGACCATAAAGCCAAGGGTATAATTAGATTTTTCTTTGAAAACTCTATTTTAATCAATGTCCATGAAGATCCCTCTATACACAAACTATGGAAAAATCTTGGTGAGATGTATCAACCCAAATCTTTAGTGAACAAGATTTTCTTAAGGAAGAAATTGTATTCATTGAGAATGGAAGAGGCTGGAAGAATTATAGACCACTTAGAAGCATTCAATATTATAGTTGCTCAATTGGAATTAGTTGGTGTCAACGGAATGAGGAAGAGAAATGTTAGATCCTACTTTGTTCTTTTCCTAATTCATGGGATTATCTTATTATGACTATTGGGAGTACTTCTATTATATTGAAGATCGAAGATGTGGTCCAGGTTCTTTGCTTTCGTAAGATATGAGGAGGAAGGTATCCATCAGTGCCAAGGAGGCCCTGAATGTTCATGGAAAACCTAAGGAAAAAGGCTAGAAGAATGAGAAGCATGACGAATCCAACAACAAGGGGATATTTAAGTCTCCTAGAAAGTCCAAAGTTATTTTTTGGATGTTCAACGGTAAGCTCGAACACGTTCTTAAGTACTTCAAAGAATAAAATAAGAAAAAGAATAAATTTTATTCTAATTTTGAGTCTAAGAAGGAAGATGGTGACACATTCATTGCAGCTTTGGAAACTCGTGCACATAATGATGCATGGTTAATTGACCTAGGTGCATCTTTTCATATGACCTTTAATAGAGATTTATTTTTTCAATATGAAGAATTTCATGGTCATAATGTGTACTTGGGTGATCATTCTCATTTAGACATTGTTGGCCATGGTAAATTTAAAATTAGATTTCTTGATGGTAGAATAAAAAAGATTAATGGTGTTTTTCATAACCTTGGTTTAGCATGAATTTTGTTATCTATGAGAAATATAATAGATGAAGGTGTGCAGGTAGTATTTTCTGGTGTATGATGCAATATGGTTAGAGGTGTTATGGTGATTTCTAGAGGACTTAGATACGGAACATTGTATAAGCTTGATGCATGCACTATTGAGTGTAATAGTAGTTCTATGAAAAGAAAGTTTGTGGGAGAAGTGAGGGTTTCACATTCAGTAGATGTTCATGGATTTTGGGTACCCAAGTGTGCTCTTTCTTCTGAATAAAAGTTACCTATAGAGAAAACTATGTGTAGACATCCAAATTTGACCACTCCCACATGGTCAAATCTATCTCTGTTATCCTTCTATTTCATCAATATTAATTATATGATTTATTTAATTAATATTTCACATTTTTCCTAAGGTTTCTAAAGTATTTAATTTAACAATTACATAATTTTCCTTTCATCCTTTCCTCTCTAAATTAAATAAATATATCAATTTATTTCATTTAGTCATTTAACCTTTTTGAATTTAAATCAATTTTAAATTCCCTTTTTCTCTCTCCTTGTCACATCCTCCATAATATTATTCTAATCTAGATTAGTCCATGATTAGGATGTGCACACCTTTAACCAAGATTAATTCTAAATCCTCCATATTTTACCACTTGTCTCTAATCTTGCATTAATATTCTTAATTGCCTATTTGCACAACCTTAATCTAATCACAAGGCATTTCTGGTATGTCCCCCAAGTCAATCTTTCATAAGTTCTTTCCTTTTTAAGTCTTGACCTCTTCCCCATGTGAATTAAAAATTCACATTTATTCATTCAATGCATTTCTCGTCCCCATGTAAGTTGTTGAGAAATTCCAAATTATTTCACTTGTCACATCAGTCACATGGGATGAGGACCTAGTTTATGAGTACCTTGTCTTATCCCCAAGGTACTTCCCAATCATGTGAATTTAAAATTCACATTTATTCCCTCAACAACTTCTCTCATCCCCATGATGATAAGAGATGACTTTCTAAAATTCCTCACTTCTCACCATCACTCTCATATGGGGACAAGAACTTCCTTGTTAAGGAGATTTTCCCCTAATCCCAAGGTACTTGCAAGTACCTCCACCTCACATGTCCTCTTTACACATCACCCATCATTGTCACATGTCCCCTTCCACATGGAAAGATGTGAGGGCTCATGAGTCTTCAACTCACCATAGTCCTTCATCTTGTCCATGTTGGCTAAATCCTAGCAATTAAATCCTCTAGAGACTCTTCCCTTAAAATGAAATATTTTCTCTCAATCAATTCATAACATGCATTTGACAATTTCAAGCATACTACTCTCGCAATTTTCAAGTAATCTCAAGCAATTGCACATTCATCCTCCATTGTTGTATTCTTCAAGCTTGCATTCCATCCATCTCATACATTTAGCCAAGTACCCACATCTTTCATTGCATTCATCTTGCAACTTAGATCATTTTTCATATCATTTTCATCATATTTTCCATCAAGGAGAACACATTCAAGCTACATAAAAGGGCCAACCAAAAGGATCACTTGGACAAGGTATAATCTATTGTTTATCTTTATTTTGTTCAAGTCAACTTAGGCTAATATTGAGGTGGTTTTGTGTCATTTCTCCTTTGCATTTATTGTATTTTTCATCTTCTAAGTTGAGTAAATAATGTTGCATTACATTTCTAGCATGCCCAATGGGACCCGCAAATGGGTCTAGTATTTTCACATTTTCTATTATTTGACATTTTGTAGCTTCAAGTTACACAGAGGTGACTCTGTAATTGACAAGGGTGGCCTTGCTATCAACAAGGGTGAGAATTCCCTCATAATGGTGACCCTGCCCCTAGCTGGGCAACCCTACCCCCAGTTGGGTGACCCTACCCTCAATAGGGGTGATTCTATTTTACAGAATCGCCCATCTATGCAACATAAGTCTACTCCCTATTTCCTAAATAGGTGACCTTGACTTTAACAGGGGTGACATTGACCTTAACAAGCGTGACCTTTCCCTCAATAGGGGAAATTTTTCCCCAGAAAGAGGCATCTCTAAGCTATTTCATGTTTGTCCAAGACTGAAGGATTAACTACTAACGTATTTTTTGTGGGGCGAGCAGGTTGTTGATGATTTTTTCTGCACAACAACAACTCAAATAGAATATGAAATCCTATCTCTCTTGAAAGTTAAATCTCTATTATCAAGCCTTAAGAGATAACCCCAAGGTCTCTAATGTCAGGTATTGACAATGCATAAACAACTCAGTGATAAATGTGAAAATGTTGGTAATCACAAAGGGACCTTACTACATGAAAATACTGAATCTTGAATTTATTAGATCTAGGAATGTAATGATACTTCAATCCTAAATCTAACTCAAATGATAAAGAAATAACAAAATATTAGGGTTTTATAGAGATTCCTAAATTTAACTACTCTTAAGATTAACAATGAAAATGATGAAATACTTGAAATGGACCAATCCCTCATAAACTAATTCCTGCTTAACCCAAATGAACCTGCAATCTCACATAAACACTGCAATCTTCTAAGGTATTAAAAATTTTTAGATCATGAACATTCATCCAAGAAAACCCAATTGCAATTGAAATGAATAAATCTCCACAATCAAACTAAGCACAATGAATATAAAGGTCCAGGCTAACTTTGCAAAGCAACTAACAATCAACTAGCTGCAAAAGTATGGACCAAGGATTGCTGCAAACACTTCAAGAATCAAATCATGAATACCATTGAATCAGATCTAAATCTAAATCTAACATATATCTAATAACCTTGAGAAATTTCAAAAGATAGAATCACAAGAACCATGCAAGATAAGTCAACACAAAAGAGATCACCAGAAAATCACAATGTCATCAATTGTATTAAATCACCAAATTTCAGCAATAATTCCAATGTTCTATTACAACACTTGCTCAAAATGACCTAATTTCTATCTCTACTCTACTACCTAATTCGCTCTTGTATCAAAACTATCTCTATCTGTGTATATTACAAATGAGGCAAAATGTCCAATTTATAGGAATCTCCAAAGCATGTCAGCCAAGCTAGGATTTATAATCATGAAATAGCCACAAAAAATTTGGCCCAACTAAAGTTTACAATAATAAATGGCCATAAAATAGGTCGGCCCAAGGAGAATTCAAAATTACATAAATTAGCATTAAATGTGTGAACTCAATCCAGGTCGGCCTGGGATCTTCAATGCAATTCAAACCAATGCACAAGTTTCAATGTAGCCCTATATTAGCTGCTTCCTTCCATTCTTATCTTGAGCACACCTCACCAAATCATCCAAGGGGGAGGATTAATACTTGAATTTATTTATAAATTAAACTTCATCTCCAAAATTTTCTTGATGACCCAGATTGAATTCAACCCGCACTCAGCAAAAACCACCATTAATAATATCCATTATAACATGATGAATTAGCATTAGTTGATCATCAATAATATATTCATCATCCAAATAAATTCAAACACATATTGAAATTGACCCAGAAATATCGTTAAAGCCCAATCTTCACAATTTGGGATTTCAAGACCACCACGGAATCTAGGCCAAGCGAATTCCAGTGAAAAAAATTTAAAACACCCATAAGTAACATAATCCGATCATTATCAACCAAGAAACAACATGAAATATCTTAAGATAGCTCAAATTAATCATAAAATGCATAGTTATTTGTTAACAAATCTTGTTATCTCACTATTCTTCGTTTTCCACCAAATTTTAGAGAAATCCGCATAGGACGGATTTCCATGAACAAAGCGATAGCCAACAGATTTTGGAAAAACAAAGGAATGAAGGACTTTTAGGAGAATACGAAGGGAGCGGAAATCTGTGAAGCATGCAAAACTCAAAAAAATTGCAAAATTTAGGAAAAATAGGGGAAAACATAAAGTCAGGAAAATCTGCCAGTGCAGGAAAATCCTGAAGCTGAAAGAAAACCTGAATATCAACAATCTCACATGATATCACTCAAATTGATCGATGATCACAAATTTGAGGAGCTTGGGCATTGAACCAGGTTAACCTGAACCTCCTATAGATCTTCTTTGAATTCTAGGCTCAATCAAAAGCAAATTAAGATGAAATGGCAATGCCCTAGGCATGAAACCCTAAATTTTGACAATGAACGCACAAAGAAAGCTCGGGACACAGAAGAATTCAAAATCCAAGAAAGTCTAAAATGATAAATCACTATGAGATTGAATATCCCAACTCAAAATAATGCAAATGATAAAGCAAAATAGCAAGAATCCCCAAAAATTAGTTAAATTTGAAAACCCGACAAAAAGACAGAAATTTAGAAAAATCCAGCCCATGCGGAATTCTGCAAAGACCAAAAATATCTGAACCACGGTGTAAAGCAGACAAAGCAGGACTTAGAATGAAATCTAGGAAAATCTGGACGGGGCAGAAAATCTTGAACCAAGGCAAAAACCCGAACTTGGCCCAAAACTTAATATTTTCAATATGCAACTTAGGGGGGAACACTTAGGCAAGCAAGATAAACATTTTAGCTCATGCCAAGGAAAAGTAAATCCTGTAAAACAAAGGGCCCAAAACAACAAGAGGGAAAAAAAGAGAGGGTCACTACTTTCAGTGGGGCGTGTGTGCAAAAAATCCACAACAAATGGCGACTCTACTGGGAAATGCTCTAGAGAATTTGATGATGAACAAGAATCATGAACCCAGAATCTCTAGTTTCGATCTCACTATCAAAAAAACAAATCAAAATGCAAGATCAAAGAATCAGAACCAAAGGCAGAGTGAACCTTCCATAGACTGAAAATCCAAGTGTGCGCACATGAGTTCATTTCCCTCCTTGAGATACTGTAGAAAATGAGTTCAATCAGGTCAGACTACGTAAAGATTCTTACTCCAAAAGCAACTTGGATAGAGTCTTGCTTCCAGTCAAGCATCTATAGCCCCAACGAGGTTATCATTGTGACTCTCCTGAACATAGCTCTATTGCCTGCCAGGTGTCTATAGCCCCGATAGAGATATTTGGATACCCCTAATAAGTTGAATTCATTTGATTTTCAATATTTTCTCTTTTCTTCTTTTGATATTCTTTTCTTTTCATTTTTTCATTTCACCCTGTGAACAATGAAGTTCACAGTCAGAGTTGAGAACCACAATGGCACTAAAGTAGAAATATGATTTTTCACTTGACAGGACTTCACAAGGATCCTACGAAAACATCAGGATTCTTAAGATGTATGAAAGATATAAGATTTCAGAATACTTCAAATTCAAATCAAACTAGTGACCCATCTTCCTTAAATCAAACATTTAGACTGCACGACGATAATAAATACTTCAACCATCCATTCAAGATACATGATTAAATTTCATCAAGGAAATACTCATAACTGTCCCAGAAAAAAAGAATATTTTCTATGCAGAGGCAATCCATCCAGAAGAAAACAAGAAGACCTCTTGAGCAAAAATTAGAGCAAAAACAACAAACCGAAAGCAAACCTAAACTATTGCAACCTAATAAAAAGAAAGCAATAATAGAAAAGAAAACTTAAAGAGAGTAGAGCAATATGCATTTATTCAAATCAAACTATATACAAAGAAACACAAAAATGACTCATCATCAGATAGGGTGAAATGAGACCCACCCCTATACAATTCATCAATGCATGAACAAGCAACAAGGTGATGGTAACAATCCTCAAAAATGAAAATTTATCTTTATACTCGGCAAAGTAAACCTCAAAAATGTAGCATTCAAATTCAACCTCATAATCAGGAATAATCAACAATTGAGGTGACTCATTGAAACCATGATCAATTTGTATGCAAGTTGTCTTTCCTAAACTTCCATAATTGAATTGATAAGCTTCATAATTTTCAATAAAGAAAGAAACAACCTGATTTTGTACTATTGTAGACTAGATGTGGTGTTCATCATTCTTAAATTGTAAAGAGCTAATATCTATGTCATCAGGAGGTCTCCATGTATGGTACAACAATCCCCTTGTGTTGGAAACATGCAATATAGAACTCGAGGCATCACTATACAGTACAAAGTGAAATTTAGATTGAACAAGTCCTTTATTATCAACATGGAACCTTTCATCTGTTGGAGTATTTCCATGAGGAATCAATGATGAGAATGTAGAAACATTGTCTTGTACAATAAATTTCTCAATAGGATGCTCATCAAGAAGCATCGTAGGCTAGCCTTTAAGCACATTTTCTCTTGCAAATGTGTGATCATGCCCATCAATTATGACTGCAATATTACTATTTTCAGCATCATTCAAATTTTCCTACATATCAATATGAGACATGTTAGTTATCTCATCATTGATGCATAAAGCTGTAATTTTTTAGTGCTTAATTCATCAACAGAAAGAGAAAAAATAGAGTTTGATAAATGAGAAAACTCCCTGAATTCTTCCTCTGTTGGCATTGGTTTAGACTCTTGATCACAGTCATCAAGAATGTTGACCACTCCATTAAGTGCTTCCTCATGTTTTTCAAGACATTCATCAGCAACTTGTTGAAATTCTCCCATCGGAGACTTGTTTGATGCATTTTTCTGTGCATCCCTCGTATGTTGTTGCTGCTGCATTTGTTCTTCCACCTCTTTTATGGCTGCCTGACACTAGAAGCATATGAATTCTGAATGCTCTTCCTCATGTCCCCTTCACCAAGCTGGTAACAACAAGTCCTCTAGGTCGATTCTATAACTCAAGCTTGACCAATATTTTATAGTCCTGGCAACAAACTCTTCATATCTAGTTTGTATTAGATCCTTATTCTGAATGAGTTCCTGGAAATTATCTAGTAAACTAAGTTAACTGTCTTCAAGATCATCATCATTTTCAACTGGTTCCACCAAGGCTTTAGTACTACTAGATTCAGTTGTAAGATCAATAGGTGTTGCGTGGAACATAAGGAGTTCCTCTGCATCTGAATCCTCAAAAGGGGTTGCAAGCACATAATTTCCCATACTTACCTGTGTTATCAGAATTTCATTGGAGGTGTTATGATATTATGTAATCATATACTTCATCCTAGGTTCTCTTTCAATTCTAATTTGGTTTGGCACTCCCTTTCAGGGAAGCCACATATGAGAGTTATCAGTTCATACATATCCATTCAAGGCCCTGGTAAAGTCTCTTCCCAAAATTAGGCCATAAGCATCAGGTATATCAACAACCTGTATATTAATAACTTGTTGAATTCTAGGGTCAGAAGCAACCTACATATGAATCATGTTTAATTCCCCTACAACATTAACTTCAGTTCTATCCAATTGTGTAAATTTATTTTGGGAATCAGCAGGAGTAATACCCAAATCCTGACCAAAGGGCATTACATTGGTAGAGGCACCTAAATCTAACAAGCAATTGTGTAAGTGCTTACCAAATATGCAGACCGAGATTAGAAATGGAGGAGTCTCTATTTTCCCTTAAAACAAAGTTAAGGGAGTATCTAATTGAGCAACCTGAGTTCTATCTTTCTCTTTTCCCTTATCTGCAGGAGGCACATAAACTTGATTATGAGTCTAATTCTACCTTCCTACCAATTGAGAGCTAGATACTTTGTTGACACTTTCACTAACTGATCTATCTTGTGATATGGAGTTTGTATTATAAGCTCCTAGAATTGCATTCCTAATGGTTGGAACTGTCAATAATTCAAATTCAAAGAGGCTTACCTTTAGCTTCTTGAGCTCTTCAACAACATATATGGCCAACTGTTCTTCACTTAGATCAGCAGGAGTCTCTTTTGGGTATTCCACCACCCTATCTTTGATTGCTTCAACACTCAAGTTCCTTTTGACATGTCCATCTATGCTTGTCCTTCCTTTGACAGATACTGCTTAGACACATGAGGATACAATGGATTATTGTTGGCATTAGGATCTAGAGGAGTGGTGAAGGGGCCTCCAGCCTATGGATGTCTATGTGACATGTCTCTCAAATCATACTTCTTGGCAGGCCTCTAGAAGGTCTGCATCTCTTCAACATAAGCTTCTTCTTCATCGAAGGGGCCATTGTCATTTACTAGATTTTCATCAAATATTGAGTGATCTCATTTCCATTGCACACTTGATATGCCTCTTCTTTCAATTGGTTTGATTCTTTTTCAGGTACATTTTCTATGCTCTGTGAAAAAGGAGCATGATTTAGTACCAAGACTGATGAATCATAAGGAGTAGATGGCACCATTTCCTGACTACCTAAATTGTTTTCCACTTCATACTAAAAAAATGAAGCTGTTGTCTGGAATTCTTGAGAATCTAACTCAGAATGTTGACTTGTTTTATGGAGCCTACACCATCCTGATAAAGTAGCTTCAGCTAAACACACGCCATTAGGAGGCTTCTCTTGATTGACTGGATGATTGACTAATTGATCTAATGGGGTAAGGATCCTTCCATTGTTAGGCCTTGTATTCTGAGTCATGTTCTATCTGGGTGGCTGTCTCCTATTGAACCCTTGTCCACCGACTTGACCTCTATCAAAGTTCTAGCCTGAGGATTGTCCTTTATCATAATTCTATCCTCTATCACTATTATATCCCATGTCATTGTTATATCATCTTTCATTGTTATAACCTCTGTCATTGTTCTATCCCCTGTCATTGTTATATCCTCTTTCAGGATGTTGCCCCCTATCAAAATGTTGTCCTTGTTGATTTTCTCAACTTTCTCTGTTTTGATTGGATTGCATATTTCTTTGAGTAGCATGCAACTGACTGTTCTAGTTTCTCAAATAAGTTACCTCCATATTTCGCTTCTTCACTTGTTTAGTCAAGTCATCTAGTCTCTCCTAGTCAGGATTCATATATGGAAGCCAACTCACATTATGTTTGGGAATATCCTTCTGTAGTACTGGTATCTAATGACTGGTTCAAGACTTTAGAATTCTACAGGTATGGGGGATAGCTAGCATGAGATTGTGGATAAAAAGGCTAATTCGCATTTTACTGGGGATAGCTGACTGTAGGTGGAATTTGACTCACTAGAGGCCCGGTGTGGGGAACCATAGGCAACTGAGGAACCAGATTCATGTTGGGAGTATGATTGGTGAGATCCTGATTGAGAGATGGGACTTGTCGAGGGTGAGCAACAGGTCCTAATGATGGTAAAGGTCCAGACAAATGTTTTCTTAAGGCAGTGCTAGCCTTTAGATCCTTTGCATATGCATCGAGCAAAGTATTAGGAGGATTGTTTCTTTGTTTCATGAAGGTGGCTGTCAGACTATCAAGTCCCTCATAATAGACTTCTAAAGCAGTGGCTTCATCAAAAGAATAGGGGGCGTGCAGTCAGGTATAGGAATGATGAAACCTATTGTTAAAGGACCCTATAGGCTCATGGACTTCTCTTTTAACATTAGTGAACTGAAGATAAAGCTCATTTGGACTAATGGGAATCCTAAATTTTTGTAGGAATGCAATCTCTAGTTCAGTCCAATGCTAGATAGACCTGACAGGTAAGTGATTATACCAATAGAATGCATCTTCTCCTAAGGAATAAGGAAAGAGCCTACATGCTACATGCTCATGATTGATTCCCCTATCCTTAAGGTTAGTCTGAAAGATCCTGATGTGCTCCTTAGCAGTTCTATTGGGATCATTAACATGGAACTTTGAACAAAAGTGCTAAGGGTTCTTGGGCATGACATTGTAATTAGCGAAACTCAATGGATATGGGTTATTAGCTAGGAAAGCCATGGGTGGAGATGGGAGTGGTAATGGTTGATTTATGGCTGGCTGAGGTTCTTGGATGGGAATGTCCTCAGATGAAGATGAAGATGAACTTGATCAAGATGACAATGATGGAGATGATGGAGGTTGTTGTGTGGATGATGATTCTCCCCTTCTGATGGTCCTTCTTGACCTAGTAGGGGCTTACAATTCTTGAAATTCCTCCTCTCCTCGAGTATATTTGGTTCTTCTTTTGAATCTTTCAGGAAAGATGGTAGAAAAAAATTGATCTATCTTAGCTTATTTAGGCCCTCCTTCTCATGCCAATCTGTTGATGATGTTTTCTGCACAGCAACAACTCATACAAAATATGAAATCCTATCTCTCTTGAAAGGTAAATCTCTATCAGCAAGCCTCAAGAGATAACCCCAAGGTCTCTAATGTCAAGTCTTGACAATGCATAAACAACTCAGTGATAAATGTGAAAATTTTGGTAATCACAGAGGGACCTTACTACAAGCAAATACTGAATCTTGAACTTATTAGATCTAGCAATGTAATGATACTTCAATCCTAAATCTAACTCAAATGATAAATAAATAACAAAATATTAGGGTTTTAGAGAGATTCCTAAATTTAACTACTCATAAGATTAACAATGCAAATGATAAAATACTTGAAATGGACCAATCCCTCATAAACTTATTCATGCTTAACCTAGATGAACCTATAATCTCACAGAAATAGTGCAATCTTCTAAGGTATTAAAAATTTTCAGATCATGAACATTCATCCACGACAACCCAATTGCAATTGAAATGAATAAATCTCAACAATCAAACTAAGCACAATGGATATAAAGGTCCGGACTAACTTTGAAAAGAAACTAACAATCAACTAACTGTAAAAGTATGGACCAGGGATTACTACAAACACTGCAAGCATCAAATCATGAACACCATTGAATTAGATCTAAATCTAAATCTAACATATATCTAATAACCTTGAGAAATTTCAAAAGATAGAATCACAAGAACCATGCAAGATAAGTCAACACAAAAGAGATCACCAGAAAATCACAATGTCATCAATTGTATTGAATCACCGAATTTCAGCAACAATTCCAATGTTCTGTTACAACACTTGCTTAGAATGACCTAATTTATATCTCTGCCCTACTACCTAATTCACTCTTGTATCAAAACTATCTCTATCTGTGTATATTACAAATGAGGCAAAATGCCCAATTTATAGGAATCTCCAAAGCATGTTGGCCAAGCCTGGATTTATAATCATGAAATAGCCACAAACAATTTGGCCCAACTAATGTTTACAATAATAAATGTCCATAAAATAGGTTAGCCCAAGGAGAATTCAAAATTACATAAATTAGCATTAAATGCATGAACTCAATCCAGGTCGGCCTGGGATCTTCAATGCAATTCAGACCAATGAACAAGTTTCAATTCAACCCTATATTAACTACTTCCTTCCATTCTTATCCTGAGCGTACCTCGCCAAGTCTACCAAGGGGGGAGGATAATTACTTGAATTTCTTTATAGATTAAACTTCATCTCCAAAATTTCCTTGACGACCCAAATTGAATTCAGCCTACACTTAACAAAAACCACCATTAATAATATCCATTATAACATGAAGAATCAACATTAGTCCATCATCAATAATATATTCATCATCTAGATAAATTCAAACACATATCAAATCAACCTCAAAATATCGTTAAAGTGCAATCTTCACAATTCAGGATTTCAAGCCCACCGCGGAATCCAGGCCATAAAGGAATTTCGGGGAAATCCAAACTAGGTGAATTCCAACAAAAACAATAGGAAAACACCCATAAGTAACAAAATCCAATCATTATCAACCAAGAAATAGCATGAAAGATCTTAAGATAGCTAAAATTAATCATAAAATGCATAGTTATTCGTTAACAAATCATGCTATCTCACAATTCTTCATTTTCTGCCAAATTCTAGAGAAATCCGCACTGGACAGATTTCTGTGAACGAAGTGATAGCTAGCAGATTTTGGAAAACACAAAGGAATGAAGGACTTTCGGGAAAATACGGAGGGAGCAGAAATACGCGAAGCATGCAAAACTCTAGAAAACTGTGAAATTTAGGAAAAATAGGAGAAAATAGAAAGTTGGGAAAATCTGCTAGTGCAAGAAAATCTCAAAGCTGAAAGAAAAGCCAAATATTAGCAATCTCACATGATCTCACTCAAATTGATCAAAAATCACAAATTTTAGGACCCTGGGCATAGAACCAGCTTAACCTAAACCTCCTATAGATCTTCTTGAATTCTAGGATCAATAGAAAGCAAATTACGATGAAATGGCAATGCCCTAGGCATGAAACCCTAAATTTTAACCATGAACACACAAAGAAAGCTCAGGACATAGAGGAATTCAAAATCCAAGCAAGTATAAAATTCCAAAGCACTAAGAGATTGAATATCCCAATTCAAGAGAATGAAAATGATAAAGCAAAATGATAAGAATCCCCAAAAATCAGTTAAATTTAGAAACCTGACGGCAAGAAAGAAATTCAGAAAAATCTGGCCTAGGTGGAATTTTGTGAAGACCAAAAATCTCTGAACCATAGTGTAAAGTAGAAAGAGCCAGACTTAGAATGTAATCCAGGAAAATCCAGACTGGGTAGAAAATTTTGAACCGGGGCAAAAACTCGAAATTGGCAGAAAATTTAAGATTTTCAATATGCAACTTAGGGGGGGACACTTAGGCAAGCAAGATAAACATTTTACCTCATGCCAAGGAAAAGTAAATCCCCAAAAAAAAAGGGCCCAAAACAACAAGAGTGAAAGCAAAAGAGGGTCCCTACTTTTAGTGGGATGTGTGTGCAAAAACTGCACAACACAGGCCAAGAACATTAGTTAGTTTGTTTGTTTGTCATTTTTATACTAGTTAGGCACATATATCTAATTAGGGGGAGTCAAAATATTCTTTACCGTACTTGAAAGTGGTCTATTGACATATCCAATCCCCTTGCACCATTTTGCGATCTTGGGTGAAGAAAAATAATATCCCACTTAGTCCTTTATGTTACCTAGGAGGCACTAGATTATTCAAGCTTTCCCCTTGCACTTCATGTGAGCCTGGGGACTACCCAAAAATGTATGGTGTTCTATTTTTAGTGAGACCTGATTTGGAATTTCATTACCCCAAGGGATTATCCCAACCACATGTACCGGTGAGGTATATAAAGGGGGGAGAGGCAAAGTTGTACCCCAATCCAGTCATGTCATGTCTGGCAAAGCATCGAAACTAGAGTGATACCTAGATAAGACGTTAAGACTTGGTCCAAGTTTCTAGTACCTCGCTGGGGCTTTTGACTCAAGCTTGTGACACGTTGGTATTCATGGTTGTGCCTCATGTAATGTGCATATATCGAGGACTCCCTATTTTTCCTTGTTTAGCCTAGTTAGAGGACTGTGTTGGCCATACCCATCTTACTAATCTTAGGATTGCGCTACTTAAACTATCTTTTTTTGCAAAACTAGTGCATGTCTTATTAATTGAGTTATCCTTTCCCTTTTTCTTGTTGTTTGCTGTGTTTTTTGTCCTTTTCCATAGCCCCAAGTTAAGTCCGGGTCAACTAATAGGGGTAACCTTGCCCTTAACAGGGGTGATTCTACCTTAACTTGGGTGAACTTTCCTAAATAGGGGTGACCCCTCCCTAAGACAGGCGACCTTGCCCTCTAGTTTCCATAGTCCATTCATCTATCTTGTCAATCCTTTCATGCATTTAGTCAGTCTATTTACCCATTAGGAGCATCTATTTTCCCATTCAAAGCATCCATTTTCCCATTCAGAGCATCCATTTTCCCATTCAGAGCATCCATTTTCTTGTTTAGAGTATTTGTTATCCCGTTTAAATATTTTTTTATGCATTCGGTGCATCCGTTCTCCCATTTAAAGATTTTTTTATGCATTCAGAGAATCCATTTACCCACTTTGAGCAACTATCTCCCCATTCTAAGAATTCATCTCTTCATTCTAACTATCTGTCTCCTCGTTCTGAGAGTTTGTTTTCCCATTTCGGGAGTTTGAAAGCTAGTTAGGTGACCTTTCCTTCTAGATAGGTAACCTTTCCCTCCATTTAGGTGAACTTTCCCTTTAGATAGGCAACCTTACCCTCCAGTTACGCAACCTTTCCCTCTAGATAGGTGACCTTTCCCTCAAGATAAGTGACCTTTCCCTCCAGTTAGGCGACCTTTCCCTCCAGTTAGGTGACCTTTCCCTATAGATAGGCTACCTTTCCCTCTAGTTAGGCAACCTTTCCCTCTAGTTAGGCGACCTTTCCCTCCTGATAGGTGACCTTGCCCTCCATTTAGGTGACCTTTCCCCCCAGTTAGGAAAACTTTCCCTCCAAATAGGAAACCTTGCCCTCTAGTTATGTGACCTTGCCCTCTAGATAGGTGACCTTTCCCTCCATATAGGTGACCTGGCCCTCTCGATAGGTGACCTTTCCCTCCAGTTAGGTGACCTTTCCCTCCAAATAGGTGACCTTTCCCTCTAGTTAGGTGACCTTGACCTCTAGGTAGGTGGCATTTCCCTCCAGTTAGGTGACCTTGCTCTCTAGTTAGGCGACCTTGCCCTCTAGATAGGCGACCCTACCCTCCAATTGGGTGACCTTTCCCCTGAGTTGGGAAACCTTTCCCACCAGTCATCTATAGGTCATCCATTCATCATCTAAATCTAATAGATACATCTTAGAATGACTATAGGTTATGTATCCATCATATTTTTCTCGATCTGAATTCCCTAAAATTCATTTTAGAGGTTATTATCCGAATTGGCTTAATTATTTGATTCTGATCACATCATCCACATTTGCTCAATACTTTCATCTGTCTTGAGTCCATTATCATCTTTGGACCAATTAATCCACTATCATCTCAAGGTGGATTCAGTGTCATAATCAATCTATTTTTCCTTTAATCCAATCAATCAGTACCTTAAGTCACCTAGGGTGATCTCTGAACTTGGTTTAGAATCCCTTTCACCATCCTATCTGATCCATCAGCTAATCTTATCAATCATCTCATCAATCGATCTTACCCAATCAAATATAATCACATCCCTATAAAATCATCCTAATCTGATCTTCAATCCAATCCTAATCTAAGCTTTGATCCAATCCCAAAATGAGCTTTAGTCCATCTTCATAGAAGATCTTCTAATATCAAAACAAATTTGAAGACCCCCTTCCATCTTCTTCAAATTCATCCTATTTATCCTTTCATCACCTTTTCTTTCCTTCAAATAAAATTTTCCCATCTTTTCAATCCGTATCCATCTAATCTAACATCTTGAATCCTTATCCTTCATCAATGCAACCCAAAATAGTAGTCAAGGGAAACCCTAATTACGTTGATGATGATTGAAATTCTTTTTGATCAAGAGGTATATGACATAGATCCCCTTGATGCTATCATTTCTAGTAAGATTTCCCCAACTTCTTTCCAAATTCCAATCACCCCTCTGAGCTATCCCATCACATCTTCACCCATGAGTAATAATGCTCCTTATTTTACTTCTAACAAGGGATATCCATTCTCTCCACCTACCACATTTCCATCATATCCTTCATCTATGTCTTTCTATTATCCAACACCCACATCCTCCTATCCCAATCTACATCCCAATCTTCCCATCCTAATCTACCATCCCAATACTCATATTACAATCCCCCATTCATGTCCCCTATCCTAATCCTCCTTACTAGTATGCCTATCCTAATGCAACATCCACACCTTTTTGTCTGAATCCTACACCCCCATAAACCTATCCTAATCCAACATCCACATCTTCCTATCCTAATCCATCATCCACATCCTCCTATCTTAATCTGCCATCTCAATCTTCCCATCGTAATCAACCATCCCAATACCTTTATTGCAATCCACCACCCATATCCTCTTGTCCTAATCCACCATCCCAATATTCCTATCTTAATACCCCATCTACTTTCTCTAACATCAATCGACCATCCACGTCTTCCTATTTTCGTCCACTATCACAATATTCTTACCTTAATCCTCCATCTAATCTTGACCCCCCCACCAATCCTAATAGTCCATCTACTCCCAGTCCTACATCTAATCCCATTCCCCCATATAATCCTAGTCAATCCATAATCCTAATTCTCCACCAATCCCTAATCCTTCGTTTATTCCCACCACCCCAGCTAAGCCTAGAGTGTGCATGATTCTCACTCTAGAAGTTCTCCAAGGACTTATGAAAGAGAAGACATCCCTAACTCCACACCTTGAAGTTGGGGAACAATGCCATCCCAATCCATCATCCACGGTCACTAGTGATGAGAACCTTCTCAGTACCACACCTATCATTGATGTTACCACCCCTAGCACCACTCAAACCATTGAAATAATCAAACCCACTGAATACATTGCACCCCTATCTCCTACCCCAAGATTTGCTGAACCCATCAAAGATAACCAAACCTCATCGCCATCTTCTACTCCTAGATCCAGCCAAATCGAATCCACTCCTCCCACTCCTAGTATCACTGAAATCCATTACCATGAACTTCTTGAATTCTCCATCCTTCCATCTACCCCACTTGAGGATTCCCTTCAACACTCTAACATCATGCCACCCACACAAGATGAGTCATGCAAAGAGCTTGATCCAATGCATACCAACATATCCCCTTCTCCAAATCAAGATCCTGTCATCCCATCTAGTCCATCTCAAGATCATAGTTCTCCATCCAATCCATCCCATGATTCCCTTGACACTCAAGATCCAGCTCCTCTATCTCATGAGTCCTTATCACCCATTGCCACAAATCTAGATCCTATCATATCAGCTAATCCCTCTCCTGATGCCTTACCACTCACTCTTCTCGATCAAAATGTTGCTATCCCATGATCTCCATTTCATGATCCTCCATCATCACCTAATCCTACTATCCCCACATCACTTTTATATTCCCTCGGTACTCTCACATTCACCCATGGTGGTTTCCTTACAGACAAGGAATCAAGCATACATGCCACCCATCCTCCTCCATCTTGTAATGGACTCACATCATGTTTCCAAAATAATAAGTATCCTACAATAGATCGAATGCTCAAGAGCATGAACTACCAAGGAAAAGGTTTAGGCCTTCATGATCAAGGTATTCTTGAGCCCATCCATGTCAAGGAAAATCCATGTACACAAGGTCTTGCATAGATCTCTCCAAACTCACAATCCAAAAATATTGGTGCAACCTCTATATGACCTCAACAAGCCTCCTCCAAAAGCATAATAGGCTCTTCCCATGACTGAAAAAAACCATTTACTGGCATCCCCCCTCCATCATATCACCTTAAAAAAGCCATATATAATCCTCCTTCATCTTCCAAATCCATTTTAGGTCCTTATGTCCCTCCATCCACCATCACACATCCTCTAGCTACTAAGTCCATTTTTGGCCCATATATCCCAAAATCAACTTCTCCATCTCATCCTATTCATCCTTTTATCCCTCCATAACCAATTCATGTCACCCATCATAAACATCCCACTCTCATGTTCCCTAATTAGGATCAACAAAGGCACATATGTACACATCCTCCATCCACATATCATCCCCAAAATCCTACCTCCATCACTCCATTTGTATTTCCTCCACATCATCCATCTTCTTTCAGCCATCCCATTTCTATTAAAATCACTTTGGATGCTAAAGTAAAAATGCATAAATTTAAACATCCACATGAATCTAAGTCTCCTCATGTCTCCTTAAAAATACATGTCGATGCAAAGAAAAAACACATCCAAAATCCAAATCAAACCCATATGCCACAAAGGCCCACCAAAGAAAAAAGATGCAATGCCTTCAAATGAAAAATCTATAATGACATCCAATGTTGCTAATCCAAAGGCTAATAATTCTCATCCACCATCTCCTAAATATTTTTTGGGTCCTTATGTCCCAAAATTCACTATCCCATCTCCTCCATTATCCCCACATTCTCCATCCATTAATCCTCCTATCCTTTCACATACACCACCATATGTGCCAATGTTGGTCTTGAAAACATTACCCCATCATACATCCTCCCCATCATTCCATCCATACACTTTCAAATATCCCATCCATTATCCCGCATATCTCCTCCATCAAATCCCTTTAATCCATTCTCTTGCATAATCCATTTATCCTAATAAAGTTGTACCAACATCCAATAGTCATTTCACACGTGGGCTCTTAATACCTCATGCAAAAATTGACTCTTAAGTCCTTCATGTATCCCCCCTATCACATGTCTTCCAAATCCACCTATCCACATCCCTATCCTTATCCATCTCCCTCTACAAAAAATCCAAAAAAAAGTCAAAAATGTCAAAAATAAAAATAAAAAATCCAAAAATAGTAAAGATAAATAATTCATCCAATCGTGAAAACTTGGCAAAAAAGTGCCTTGGATAAGTACCGTGATGAAAACCTAGAAACTATGCATCATGTGTAAATACCCCATTCAGTTTACTTCCACACTTGGGGGCGACTACATCCCCTTCACCCATCTCCTCCATCCCACCTGTCTTACACATCTTGTCTATCATATCCCATTTATCCCAATCCTTCCATCATTCTTGTGATCTTGATATAGATAGGGAAAACATATATACATGGTTTGGACACCTCTTGGCATATATTCCCCTCACCTATATGCTATTCTAATCCTTATCCACATCCATTTACTTTCCCTATCTATTCATCATGATACTATCACTCTCCCTCCCTCATCCACCCATCATATCCTCCTCCATTTATCTCCTTTATCTTCCCATCCACCCATCTTCCATCCCTCCTACCTCATCACACATGACATATCTAGAGTGGGGGAATCTATCACCTTTGTGACATAGTCATTAGAGACAACATTCATACAACATATCATCCCCTCCACTTGTTATTTTCCAAATCCTTACCTTCCCATCTATCCATCCAGTAACCTTTTCCACATCCACAAATTATTTTCATCTCCCCATCCTTATCTTCCTATCCATCCATCCACACAATCCCTTCCATCTTCCCATCCTTATCTTCCTATTCATCCATCATCTCATCCCTTCCATCTCTCCATCCTTATCTTCCTATCCATCCATTAAACAAAAAATCCTTTTCCATCTCCCCATCCTTATCTTTCTATCCATCCATCAAACAAAAAATCCTTTTCCATCTCCCCATCCTTATCTTCCTATCCATCCATCATAGCATCCCTTCCATCTCCCCATCCTTATCTTCCTACCTATCCTTATCTACTTACCAATCCAAACAATCCTTTTCATCTCCCAATCCTTATCTCCTTATCCATTCATCTCTATCTGCATCCCATCTCATAATCCCTTGTGATTGATATCTAGCTATAGGCTTCTCCCCATGCAATTCAATGCCATCTATATCATCATCATCACTCCAACTTATTTTGCACATCTTTTCATTCTCCTATCACTTCTCAACACTCATCTCTCCATCATATCATCCTCCCAATTCATCTTTTGATCATTTGGATAATAATCCCATCTGCAAGTTTCGTGCAATCGCCATCATCCTATTCAATCCACTAGATCTATCTTGTATCATTGTCTTGGTTCCATAATTTTATCCACTTATCCTAGTCATATCATCATCCTTTATCCATGGTCGGTCATCAACTTTGTTGAACTAGATTACCCCTACGCTTTCATGTAAGAAAGGTTGATCATTTGATCCACCCCTGAGTTTTTTGTCCCTCTGGTCTTTGTTGTCCATCTTCATCACCATTGTCCTCTTTCTGCTTTTATCGATGGTCTTTTAGCGAACTACGAGGGCTCTGCGCTTTCACGTAGGCAAGGCTAATCCTTGATCGGCCCCTAAGCCCCTAGATCATTAGGGTGTCTACGTCTTGTCTCTTGTGTCTCGTGTCTTGTGTCATGTCATCAAGTATGTCCTTATCTAGCTGGTTCTTCACAAATGAGATCCACTTGTATCATGAGATTTAACTGGTTTTGGAATCTCCTACATCATAATTGATCTTTTAGTTTAGTATCCATCTTTGGTCTCAACAGGATGCGTCCTTCCTAATAGAACTCTTCAACCCCATCCATCCCCTTGATCCTATGGCAAAGGCCATTTTGAAATTAATTGCAATCTTTTGATACTTTTGGCTTTTATTTATCATTTGAGCTCCCTATCACAACTCATCAAGGCCGCCACGATCTATCATATCATGGTGCATTTTGACTAGTAAAAATAGGGGCATATCTTCATTTTTCTTTGATGTTGTCTTCTTGGTTGTCCCACATATTACCCACCAAGATCCCTGAGGTCTTTTGTTACGCTGGGGCATCCTTTCGTGCTTGTGGTTATCCCAATTCCTGGCCTGACCAAAGTCTTCACAAATTTGGGGTGTTGGGATAGCCTTTTGTCTATTGTGTTTGTTTTGTGCATTAGACACTGATCTGCATTGGTTTCACATACCCTGGAACCTGGTGTCTTATGCTATAGCAAAAATCAGTGCTCCAAAACTAGAAAATTGCATTAGGATGGCAGTTCATGATCAATTCTGTTGCATTTCATGGTCTTTTCCTCCATCATTTTCATTCCTTTCATCCATCACACATCTCAATCCAATCCTCATCCATTCAATCTAGCATAAAACATCTAATCACATCCTCGGTCTTGTTCCCAGCCTTGCTACAAGCCTTGATCCAATCATCATCATCATCATCATAATCATGATGTATCCTTCCCTATCCTTTGGTGTTTTTCTGGGATGTACCCTTCCCCCATGAACAACACTTTCATCATCATAATTGGGATGTATCCTTCCCTCATCAATAACTCTTTCATCATCATCATCATCAGGATGTATTCTCCCCTATCCTTGTGTTGTTTTAGGATATATCATTCCCTCATCGACAATACTACATCCATCATCAACCCATTTTGGCTTGTAGCTTGACTGAGGCAACATCACCTTTGTTCTTAAATCCATTTGTGCTTCCCAATCTCCTATCTCTTAGCATCCTCTCTTATACATCACTTTGCATCATCTTCCCCATCTTTCCTTTCATCATCTCATCCATTTTGAGAGCACACATGTGTTCTCTTGAACCATCATGTCCTCTTGAGGGGGCATCCTCAATCCATAGTCTTCATCGTTACCCCCATCATCTTTCCTCTGGGTCACTCCTTTGATGACTGGGGCATATTTTCCAATCTAATCATCTTCTTCCTGATGCTATCTTTAAATCTTCTTTGAAATGATGCTACTTTGTAACACCATCTCAAAGAGGGGAAAAATGTAGACATCCAAATTTGACCACTCCCACATGGTGAAATCCATCTTTGTTATCCGTCTATTTCATCAATATTAATTAAACGATTTGCTTAATTAATATTTCACCTTTTGCCTAAGGTTCCTAGAGTATTTAATTTAAAAATTAAATACTTTACCTTTCATCCTTTCCTCTCTAAATTAAATAAATATATCAATTTATTTAATTTCATCATTTAACATTTTTGAATTTAAATCAATTTTTAAATTCCCTTTTTCTTGCTCCTTGTCACATCCTCCATAATCTTCTTCTAACCTGGATTAGTCCATGATTACGATTGCACACTTTTAATCAAGATTAATGTTAGATCCTCCATATTTGGCCACTTGTCTCTAATCCCACATTAATCTTCTTAATTACCTGTTTGCACATCCTTAATCTAATCACATGCCATTTTTTGTATGTGGGTATGTGGAAGATCATCAATGAAAAAATAGGCCCTTAAGTGGCGAAAAATTTAGAAAAAATACAGTTAGGCAACTTGACATAAAAATTTGAATAAGTTATCTATATTATTTCAAAAATATGTAAGAATATAATCTGTAGCAAATTGAATGTAATTTCCAAACTACTAGTAAATTATTCTTTATTTTTAAAAGTCTATTTGGTGAAAGTTTGAAATTTCAATGCAGTATTACTTAAATTTAAGGGAAAAAATAAGTAGGTGTCTGTCTAACCATCCTAACCACAATAAAATGATAATATTTTTTTATAATATTTTAGATATAAGTAGAGGACTCATTTCTTGATGTCATACCTATTTTTTTATAATTTTTTTCGAAGTACATAATTAATTGTGAATTTTTCATTACAAATTTTAAAAAATATAAAAAACTCATATGTCTGACCACCTTAACTTGGTCAAAATTTCATGAAATTCAATTTTTTTAAAATCCTATAGTATGCAAAGCATAGAAACTAACACATGTTTCAAATTCAAAAAATGTGATACTTTTTGAAAGCTATAGATGTTTTTCAATTAACCTATCAATCAAGATTTTAGTCGTAATTCAAATAGAAAATGAATAATAATTATTTACTAAATTCAAAGTAAAGCATAATTTATATTGGTGGAAAGCTGAGAATCTCCTTTAAAAACCCTTTTTCATTTCATCAATTTTGGGTAAAAAAATGTTATCAGCCACATACCCTACACATACCCATCATCTCGCCACTTTTTGGCCCATCATGATCCTGCATATACCCATGTCCCCAAAGTCAACCTTTCATTTAAGTGCTTTCCTTTTTAAGTCTTGACCTCTTCCCCATGTGAATTAAAAATTCACATTTATTCATTCAATGCATTTCTCTTCCCCATGTAAGTTGGGAAATTCTTTCACTTTTCACATCAGTCACATGGGACAAGGACCTCCTTTATGAGGACCTTGTCGTATCCCCAAGGTACTTCGCAATCATGTGAATTTAAAATTCACATTTATTCCCCCAACAACTTCTCTCATCCCCATGATGATAAGAGAGGACTTTCTATAATTCCTCACTTCTCACCATCACACTCATATGGGGACAAGAACTTCCTTTTTAAGGAGATTTTTCCCTAATCCCAAGGTACTTGCAAGTACCTCCACCTCACATGTCCTCTTTACACATCACCTATCCTTGTCACACATCCCCTTCCACATGGAAAGATGTGAGGGCTTGTGAGTCCTCAACTCACCACAACCCTCCATCTTGTCCATGTTGGCTAAATCCTAGCCATTAAATCCTCTTGAGACTCTTCCCTTAAAATGGAAGATTTTCTCTCATTCAATTCAAAACATGCATTTGACAATTTCAAGCATACTACTCTCTAGAGATTTTTAAGTAATCTCAAGCACTTGCATATTCATCCTCCATTTTTGCACTCTTCAAGCTAGCATTCCATCCATCTCATACATTTAGCCAAGTACCCACATCTTTCATTGCATTCATCTTGCAATTTAGATAATTTTGCATGTCGTTTTCATCATGTTTGTCATCAAGGAGCACACATTCAAGCTACATCAAAGGGCCAACCAAAAAAATCACTTGGACAAGGTCTAATCTATTGTTTCTCTTAATTTTGTTCAATTCAACTTAGGCTAATCTTGAGGTGGTGTTGTGTTATTTCTCCTTTGCATTTCTTTGTTTTTACATCTTTTAGGTTTAGTAAATAATGTTGCATTACACTATTTCATGGAACTAGAGACTTGGCCACATTGGAGAAAAGGGTCCAAGGACCTTGATAAATGAAAACCTCATTGAAGGTTTGTCTAATTCTAATTTGGAATTTTATTTTTGTGAGCATTGCATTTATGGAAAACAAAATCACATTCAATTTTACTCAAGTTCTCATAAATCTTGTGGTATATTGGATCTTATTCATTATGATGTTTTTGGTCCTGTAGATGTTCTTCCAATTGGTAAATCTACATATTATGTTTCTTTTATTAATGATTATAGTAGGACATGGGTATATTTTCTAAAGAGTAAATATGAAGTGTTTAGTTGATTTATTGAATTTAAAGCAATAGTTGTGTTGCATACTGGAAAGGAAATAACATTTTTGAGGACTGATAATGGTGGTGAATTTTTCTCTAATGATTTTGATATATTCTATAAATATTGTGGTATTCATAGACAAAATAAAACTCCATATTCTCCACAATAGAATGAAGTTGCAAAAAGAATGAACATGACACTGATGGAGAAGGCTAGGAGTATGTTGAGTGGTGTTGATATAGAACAATTTTTTTAGGCTGAAGGTGTTTCCATTACTTGTTACCTAATTAACACATCTCCTAAATCATCTCTTGTTGATAAGACACTTATAGAGGCATGGTTGAGTCATAACCCTTCATTGAGACATCTTAGAGTTTTTGGTTGTCAGACATATGTACATGTGCCAAAGGGGAAGGTAAAAAAGATGGTGAAAAATGCTACGAAATATATCTTCATCGGATACAATTATGGTGTGAAATGATAGAAGATTTGGGATCATGTTACACAAAAGGTAATACATAGTAGAATTGTTAGTTTTAATGAAACTAAGTCTTCTTCTGTTACATTGCAGCTAAAAAAAAGTAAATAGGAAGATGTGATTCAATTTCCTTCTACACCTAAGAAAGTTGAATTGAGGCTCATGGATAGACAAGAAGTTGAGGAGAGCTCATTTGGCTCTGAATCTTCAAAAGAGGAGGAAGAACCTCCAACTCAACTTGTTTGTAGGTCTACAAGGCACAAAAAACCACCTAAAAGGTATTCACCTGATGATTGGAGATGGTTTTTTTTTTGAATACTCGCATGGATGAACCTAGAACAGTATACAGGCATTAAGTATAAATGATGCAAAATCCTTGAAGATATCTATGGATGAAGAAATGGCAGCTTTGAAAAAGAATGATACATGGGATTTTGTACCATTGCCTAAAACATAAAAAACTCTTGGTTGGAAATGGGTTTTCAAGAAAAATATTTGTTGAGATGGAGGTATAAAGAAGTACAAAGCTAGGTTGGTTGTAAAAGGTTACTCTCAAGTTGAGGGTGTTGATTATGGTGAGATATTTTCTCCTGTTGCAAAAATGACCTCAATTATATTTTTTCTTTCTATTGTTGTTGCTTCTGATTTAGAGGTTGAGTAAATGGATGTGAAATTTGCTTTCCTTCATGGTGACTTGGAGGAGGATATTTATATGACACATCTAGAGCACTACGCCATGAAAGGTAAAAGTAAATTGGTTTACAAACTGAAGAAATCTATGTACGGCCTAAAACAAAGTCCTAAGATGTGTTACCAAAAAATTGATACATATGTGTTGACTTTGGTATTTGAGCATTCTAAATCATATCATTATGTTTATTATAAAATTGATGGTGATGATTTCCTATTTATTGCATTAAATGTCAGGATGATATGTTATTGGTGAAGGGAAAGGTATGATTTCAGAACTAAAATCTCAACTTGCTGCTAAATTTGAAATGAAAGATCTCGGAGCAGCTAAAGACATCGTTGGGATGAAAATTAGAAGATATAGAGTAAATAGAAAGTGACAAAATTTAAAATAATCATACTACTAAACATCACAATATTGTTTAAAATAATAGTCTAATTATTTAAAATAATGAATGTTTTAAAATTTATATAGAAAGTCCAATAGTATCCATCTACTACTATTAATTTCAAGATAGATTTATTATTATTTTATTATTTCCCTATTCTAATATTTATAGATGAATTTTATTATTATTTTATATCTTTGTTGCATTGGAAGATTCAACCATTGCCTATTAATGATGATTTTAAACTAATAAAAATATAATTGATGATTTTTAAATTTCTATAGTATTTTTGTATATCCTTAATGGATAGATTTTATATTCTAACATTAATCTAATTATTAGATATTATTAGATACACCAGTGATACATATTTCATTTGATCCCATAGCATCAATTTCCTTTACACAGATAGCACATAATATATGAATTTTTTGGCTAATTTTGGCTTATTAAATAATATTTGGGTGGAAAGGGCTCAATATATTGGTTAGACTATTACTTCAAATGAAATATTATGGATTTTTTACCATATAATTTATTAATCAACCTCCACCAATATCTCCCACATGGCCCCTTAAATTGGCTATTTCAAACGACTCTTTTCCAACACCAAAGGAAGACATTCTTTGAGGTGTGAACTTGTGCATATTTGAGATGTGAAAGGTGTCTTTTGACAAAATGTAGTTGAATTTACATTTTCTACAATTTTCTATATTTGACCCGGTTGCTAAGATCAAGGTTTGTGATTGTTGCTTGCACTATATTAATCTCCTTTTTTGATCTATCATTTAGAAATGACTAGATCATCCCAAATGTCTCCTTATCATTATCTTGAACATTTGTACTCCACTACATTTATTGTTAACAATTTTTTATTTGGCAAACAAATTAGTGGATTCAATAAACTAAATTTTTTAAGGAGGGGTCTTTTTTTAGTAAACCATCGATTGGAAAGAGGTAGGGGGTGAGTTTTGTTTTGTATCTAAGATAAAAAAAATTGTGAAATAGGAGTTATTTTTATTTTTTGTAATTAATTTGGCAAAGGGGATCATCACAATGGGGATATAATTATATGTTTTATGTCTTTTACTGAGGTTTGCAAGACATAACTTAATCTTGTCTTCTTCATCAACCCCATGACAATAAACTTTGAAGAACTTGTAACAACAATAATGTTGTAAACACACTCATATTAAGTGCTACAAAACAAAATGTGTGTTCCACACGGAGCAAATTTAGAAAATTATTGTAAGTACACTGATAATAATTAGTTAATGTAACGAAGCTATTAGATTGAGTATTAGCTATTAATAATAACATTTACAACCTTAACATGGTCTAATAAAGGTAGACTTCCCCTATATGAACCAATCACAATTCACCTTTTTAACTAATAAAATGGATATATCCTATAGTATCCTAATCGAAAAGACAATTATAATAATATCCTATCATTAATGTTATATCCTATATAAAATTGTTAATGAAAGTCATTTTAACAATGATTGACTATATATCCATTTTATCCATGTTAAATTATTTCTAATTAGGGTTTGGATTATTAACTATATTTTCACTAATATGATGTTATATGTTAAAGATATATACCATTAGGGTTTCAGTTTACTCTATATGATAAAAAATTAAAAATAAATTACCATTACTCCTTCAATGTTATGTCTCTTGCAAATGTTGGTATGAGAATAGGGTTTTGTAACTATTTTTGAATGATTTTCAATCTTTCTATGATATCCATCAGTTCCATGTCTAAGATAGTAACTTTCAGTTTTAGATTTTTCAGAGATGCAATATGAAAATGTAATGAAAATGATGAATGTAAGGAACTAATTTTAAATGCAATGTTGTTTTTAATTTTCAAATATAAATATATGAGATCTAAATCATATGCAAGATGACTGATTTGTTTTTGTATTTTTTAGATTTAGAGAAATGCAAAACAATGTAATTCTAAAACCCTAAATGAGAGGAAAGTTTGAATGCAAAGTAACAAACCCTAAATGAGATATAATTAAATGCAAATTAAATGAAAATGAATGCAATATCTAACCTAGGATGCAATGATAGACTTCAAAATCAGAAAATTGCAATATTCAATAGGTTGGGTTCACCATAAATGATTAGGGGGAAAATAGGGTATCCCAAAATCAAAATGATAGACCACTAATTCTCACCCTAAATCATGTGATTTTATGTGTGATATGATGCAAATAACAATCAGAAACAAACCCTAACTATTATAGCAATGGAAAGGGAAGTTTTGAGAGGATAGAATGATGTGTACCTTGCTACAAGGAGGTTGTTTTTAGGGTACAGAGGAACCATTCGCCATTAGTGGTGAATGGATCCCTATTAGGGTTTTTGAAATTGAGATTTCTGTTATGTTCCTTGATTCCTACATTCTCATATCCTCAGTTGTCAGCTCCCATAAATCTATATAAAATTTTGTATCCTTCCTTTTGTGTTCTTACACTATAAATGCCAACTTTTCAACTTGACAACTTTGACAATTTTGCTTCAACTTTGTTCTCCACTTGATCTTCAACCTATAAATATGCAAACAAAAAATCAAGAAATTAAAAACTTCTTGATTGTTAGTGAATAGGGGTTTTCCTAAGTCAAAACCCATGTAGGTAATTAAACCAAATGATGAAATAATGAAATGTTGATACCTTGGAAGTTCTCTTGGAGTATAAATATGGAAACTAACATGAAGTGGCCATGAAAAATGTAGATCTTGATATCAAATAGGATGTGAAACAATGCTTGCAATATGGATCTTCAATGCTACATCAACAATCTTAGCTCAACAATATGCTTGAGTAAACTACACCTTTGACATGATGAAATGACCTTGAATTGATGCAATAAAATGCACTAATATGCCCTTGAATTCCTTTGAAATGCTCTTTCTCTTAATCTCATGAAGTCACATAAAATTTCCAGGATGCTTGTAAACTTGGTAGGTGAAACTATGTGAATTAAGCTCATATTTATACTAAATTTAGAGATTAACCCCAAAATTCAAATAATTCAAGCTAACACTAGATCTAGGATTAAAAATCATTAGAATCCTATCAAAATTAAATTCAAAATGGGAGGGTCCTATTTGAGAATGACCCATTCCCCACTAAAGGTGAATGAGTCATAGTACAAGTTTCTAGGATTTTACTTTGGGGGGGTTGAAAGAACACTAAAAAACCATTTCAAAAATGCTAAGAAAGGGGTGTCCTATGTGGAGAGGAACCATTCACCACTAAAATAAAAATGGGTCCTAGCACCATTTTCTAGGACGTTGATTTTTCCAAATTAAATGTTATGCCATATTATTATTTGGTGTTGGGATAATTCCTTTGGAAGGTGTCATTAATAATGCTTAAATTTGAATTAAAGAGGATAATTAAGCTTAATTAACCATAGCTAATTAATGAAACCCTAGATAAGTGTGACAGTGTAATACAATGCTTTACAATAGCTTAAATAATGTACAAATTAATTACATTTTATTAAAAAGGTCGCTAGATTAATGTGAATGTGTACAACACATTACAACACTAACCCAAGACATCATTAGGTTAATATTATATCATTTGTGGGTATGTGCAGGATCATGATGGGCCAAAAAAGTGGCAATATGATGGGTATGTGGCTGGCAACATTTTTTTTACCCAAAATTGATGAAATGAAAAGGGTTTTAAAGGAGATTCTCACATTTCCACCAATATAAATTATGCTTTACTTTGAATTTAATAAGTAATTATTATTCATTTTCTATTCAAATTACGATTAAAGTCCTAATTGATAGGCTGATTGAAAAACATCTATAGCTTTCAAACGATATCACATTTTTTGAATCCAAAATATGCATCACATTCTATGCTTCACATAATATAGGATTAAAAAAAGAAAAAATGAATTTCATGAAGTTTTCACCAAGTTAAGGTGGTTAGACATAGGAGTTTTTTATATTTTTTAAAAGTTGTAATAAAAAAATCATAATTAATTATTTACTTGAAAAAAAATTACAAAAAAATATGCATCACATCAAGACATGAGTCCTCTACTTATATATAAAATCTTATAAAAAAATATTATCATTTTATTGTGGTTAGGGTGGTCAGAATGAGGACACCTACTTCTCATTTTTTCCCTTGAAATTTAAGTACTCTGCATTGAAATTTCAAATTTTCAAAATAGAATATTTTTCTTTTAAGCAAACCTAGTAGTTTAGAAACTACATTCAATTTGATACATATTCTATTTTTACATATTTTTGAAATAATATAGATAACTTATTCAAATTTTTACGTCAAGTTTCCTAACTCTAATTTTTTTGAATTTTTTGCCACTTAAGGGCCTATTTTTTCCATTATGATCTTGCAGATACCCTTGTTCCCAAATTAAGTGTGAAAAAGGGATACTTTTTTTGACACTAGAACATTATAGTCCTCCCTTCCCAAAGATTGCTTGTCCTGAAGCAATACCACCACAAGTCTAGAAATAATACTCCAATCCACATCAAAACAAGTAAGATCCCAAGGTCCCATGTCTATCTTAGAAATGACCATCTATGTTGGCATTGCATCACTCTGATCATATCTGTGAAAAGATTTTGCCAATTTTTCACTATCCTTTAAATAACATCGAAATTTTACCATACATGAGGATCAATCAAAAATTCTTGGGAGGCCTAAAATCAATGACAACTCTAAGAAGTCTATATCTACATTGCCACTACCTGCCATAATCTTGGTCAATGGGAAGAAAATTTTGATCAACTCAAAACCATACTCCTCAACATATCTCCTCATGGTGTCAAGAAAAACCATGAATACAAATGTGACTCCCCCAAATATTCTTACTAAGAGAAAATTCATCCCTCACACAACATGAAGACTCTTGAAAGCTCTAGTTGTTCCAACATTGAGAGACTCTGAATAATGAAACCTAGCTCGTGGTAGTTCACTATCCTAAACCAAAAATTAAAGGGAACTACTAATGCTTGCATCATAATCCCTCATAGGATGAATTATCTAAGTTTAGAAGGTCTAAAGTAACTAATAGTCATTGTTATTCAATATTAGAAACAATAAGCTACAATTTGAGTTTAGTGCTCTACTCAAGGAATAACAACACCAATGAAATTCCCAAGCATTAACATGTGAGATGAGCATAGTGTTGCATAATAACACCTCAAAAGTGGTTGGGAACCACTCTTAAATAATATCTTACTAGAAAATTTCACCTCCTTGACAAGAAATAATGAACCAACTCTCCTCAACGAGAGTAACTCCTAATGTAAGGTGGCTGGTCTACAACAAATCAACAAACTCATGACACAATATCTACCCCTTTCTATGCCAAGGAATACTCCCTAGACTAACCATCTGTTAATTTTTCTAATCCTTAATTTTTCTCTTCAATCCATTTATCAATGCAAAAATGGAAGCACCAAATGGATAGTAAGGAAGGGTACAAGACCAAAAAAATTGAAATTTTGATCTTTATCCCAACCTAGATCCTTCTTACCATACCCAATAAACTTTTTCAGACCAATTGAGGATCCCACACATAGATACCCAACCAAGAATGATCTCCAACACATCTCCAAGTTCCAATTAGAACCAAATGCATACACAAGAAATTGGTGACTTCTTTAGTAAACCCTTGTCACCCATCCATGAAAGTTTCAACAACTATGGAGCATGAAACAATTGTTGTCTTCAAACCCATTCCCCTAAAATGATTAGTATAAGCTATAGTATCACTCAACCCAAGGGATGGATTTTCAAATAGATAGACGTCTTGTTTTGGTCCTTCTTTCTCCCACACTTCATAAGGAAGAAGCCTTAAATCTCCTTTCTTGGCTACAGTAATGAAATTTCTAGTAGCTACCCAAACAAGTTTTGCTAAAACCTTGATGTGAAAGATGTGGAAGTCACCATGATCCAACACTTCCCATGTGGAAACTACATCCTCAACCTAACTTATGCATTATTGATCAAGCAATCATCTTGGAAGATTGTCAATCATAAAGATCAATTCACCCTCATGATTTGTTTACAAATCCTCAACAAGTTCAGAACCACACTTAATCTCATGCTTGGACACTTCACTAGGATCCCATATATTCCCATTGACACTAGATATCTTATCATCATCACAAATAGGGGGTTATCATAAGTTTCCTTTACACTCACTTCAAATAGAGAGTTATAAAAAATTTGAAAAAAAAATCATTTATCATGTACAAGTCAAACTTGTTGGTCCAAATCTGAAATTGCAATTTCTTATTTTTATGGAAAATAAGACTCTAAGTCATACTCCTCTTGAAGACTATGAAGCTCATCAATTACTTTCTTGATATCTTTAGTTCTTTGTTCATTTTCTTTCTCCTTGAGATGTTTGAAATTAGAAATATCATCTTCTGCCTCCTTTAGTGCTATCTAAGTATCTTCTAACATATCCTTTATTGATTCAAGCTCAAGAGTAAGCTCATCAACCATTCTCTATTTTCCTTAAAATGCACTAGTGGTCTTCTTTGCAAATTCGACAACATAATCACAATCTTTGATCAAATATAAGTACTTTGATTTCATTGTCTGCAAAGGGTCTTTGATAAGTTACAAGTTTGAAGAAGTGGCTCTTCCCTCAACATCATTCTACATGAGGATTTCAAAGAAATTGTGAGTGTTCTCAAACTTTATGAGGACCTAAATCTCCTTCTCATTGGTGACCAAGAGTTGATTCTTCAATTCACATGACTCCCTAGTTCTTTGTTTAACCAACATTATTGGTTCTCTAAGCAACCAAGATTAAAAAATATCTCCATTCTTATGAACCATATGATATAATTCCTCCTCACTATCAATTTGATCAGAATTCATGGTAGCCCTCAACTCAAGCAATAGTCACCACTAATTGTTGATATGAAATCCTCATCAGGTTCTATTTTTCCATGATCCTCTACTATATTCTCTATGAATTTGAATTGATATTCTTCATGTATAGGAGACTAGTACAAGAAAACTCTTCATTAGTGGTTGCAACCATTTTCAAAGAGGTCATTTTGGAGCCTCACCATAGAAGCTTATTCATCAAACACATCCACTTCTCTAATGGTAATCTCATATCTTACATTGTGCTCTAAATTTTGAACATCATCCAGGTCAAAGGGAAATTCATTTGAAACATGTTCCTTGTCATACTTAGATGCCTTCATAATCGGATTCCAAGTGCTAAAGGGTTGATTACTTTGATCAAAAGAAATGTGCTCATTGTACTCCTCTTGGGGCATTGTCCCTTTGAGTAAGTCTCCTCCTAACTCACCAACATTGATGTCAACAGGAGTATCCCTCTCCATAAGATTAATCTTGTAGCAAAACAAAAAACCACCCATGTCACCATCACTGTAATGTGGTAAAGAATCATCAATGTTGTTTTAAAAATGCCATCCTTTTTTCCTTTAATGAGCCAATCATCTATAGGTATACTACTGATCTCAACCCTGTCCACCTTGGTCCCAGTGTTAACAACTTCACTAGATAGATCTAGACGTGTATTTAGGATTGTTGATATGTCCCTTTTTACCAAACCAATCCTCATCATTACCAATTAGATGCAAGGCTAAGGGATTGTTTTGGGGCTCTACCATACACTCCTCATACATCAAGGTATCTTCTTCAATGAAAAGTTTAGATTTTCTTTCAATTTTCTTCTGATGTACTTAACCACACCTAATTTTCTTAGTATCAATACTAAAACACAACCCAAGAAAGAGTTAAAGGAAACCACATTTCTAAACTCATCTTTCATAATTTGATATTCTTCAAATAATTGGGAAGCCTCTTGTTTATATTGCCTCTTGATTTATTCTTCAACTCTGTTGAAATCCATTGTCATCCTCAAAATTTTAATGATCATCTAACAAGATGGTGGGAACTTTAGCACTCATACCACTGAAAGATCCCTCTTATATTTTTCTCCATTTTTCCTTTAAAGAGCCCATCATCTATAGGTATATTACTGATCTCAACCCTATCCACCTTGGTCCCAGTGTTAACAACTTCACTAGATAGATCTAGAGGTGTTTTTAGGATTGTTGATATGTCCCTTTTTACCAAACCAATCCTGATCATTACCAATTAGATGCAAGTATAAGGGATTGTTTTGGGGCTCTACCATACACTCCTCATACTTCAAGGTATCTTCTTCAACGAAAAGTTTATATTTTCTTTCAATTTTCTTCTGATGTACTTAACCACACCTAATTTTCTTAGTATGAATACTAAAACACAACACATGAAAGAATTAAAGGAAACCACATTTCTAAACTCATCTTTCATAATTTGATATTCTTCAAATAATTGGGAAGCGTCTTGTTTATACTGCCTCTTGATTTATTCTTCAACTCTGTTGAAATCCATTGTCATCCTCAAAATTTTAATGATCATCTAACAAGATGGTGGGAACTTTAGCACTCATACCACTGAAATAACCCTCTTATATTTTTCTCCAATGTTTTTCCACATAAAATTCATCTATTAGTGTTAGCCCAATGAAAGATAACAAACTGGAAGCAAACCTTCACTTTCTAATCACCGAGATCCCGAAGATGGCAAGGTGAGAGCATACGGTGTAAGTCGATCTGAGAAAAAAAAAAATGTTGAAAATACAAGAGCTATTGGTGGAAACCTAGCTAATAGAGAAAATGTAAATACTAGGTAGTAAATCCATCCTCTTCCAGTTTTTAGTGGCCTACTAGAAATTAAATTATATATTACAACTTTCCTTTTTTTTAAACCAAGACACGAATAATATTATATTATGTCTTCATTTTAAATTCCATATAATTAGGTCACTATTATTTATCTTATTTTGATAATGTCAATATTAAAATTATTCTATATAACATATGTAATCCACACACCATTCACTTGTGTGTCATCTTTAGATGTCTCTCTATGGCCTCAAATAGGACCCTCGGGCTTGGTATGCCAATATGTACTTCATCCTTCTGATAGTGGGGTTCAATCAATGTCATTATGATCCTAATGTCTACATACTATAGCAAGATGATACTCAGACCTTCTTGGTTCTCTATGTTTTCACACTTTTTTGGGCCCTCCCTACTAAAACTAGGCTTCTTTATGCCTTATTCTTTTTTCTAAGGATAATCTTGACACTTATCTAATAACCAATCATAATTTAATGATTTTTGATTGTGTGTCCTAGATTTGGTGATCTAGGACTCATACGCCACCTTGGGCATATGTGTCCTACCTAAGTTTCAAGGCATGAACCTAAATTTGGCATAGAACTTAACATTTCTTGAGATTTGTGTCCCAAACCTAGGCTACTAGGACTCATACGCCCCAACTGGTGTATGAGTCCCGCTTAGCTTGGATCCATTTTAAATTCAAATTCTTTGTGGTATTTTATTCTCCAAGATCTGATGTTAGGTTTGTTCCTCAGAAGGAGCATAATAGCTTGATGAAAGTCCCATAATTTGAATATAAGAATTATTTTCCTTTGGAAGTGCTCTCTACTAGATATTCAAAAGAAATAGAAGATCTAAAGGACAAGTTGATGAAAGAAAATGAGTATATTGAAAAGATGTAAAGTAAAAGTGTTGAAGCATGTGATCTATTGGCTAAAGCAGATGGAACTGTCACTAGCCTACTACAGCAATTGAATGAAATTAAAAGAATTGAAGAATATCAAAAAATTGAAATTCAAAGGGAGATGGATGAATGCATAAAGCTTGAGGAAGAAGCAAAAATCTTGAGATCTGATCTAGGAAAGGCAAGAAATCTTGTCAAATGACATGATGCTAAAAGGTATATATCTTTCAATGGTGTCCATTATTCCTATGAGAAATTTGGTTAGAAGGAAAAGGACTACAAAAGTAAAATGAATGATTCTTTATCATTCTCTGGAAAATTTCTCATGTGTAAGAAGATTGAATATAAAGTTATTCTGTGTGAAGATAAGTTGAACAAAAGAGAATAGAAAAAATAATGTTGTTTGTTGTAAGTGTAGCAATTTGGAACACCCTGTTAAAAACTGTAGAAGAAGAAAAAAAAATTATCCTGGTGGAGAAGCATGATCAAATCATTGATCTAGAAGAAGAAAGAATAGAAATGAAAAGGATTTGTAGAAAGGAAGGAAAGAAAGTTGAATCATCAATATTATCTATGCCAACCTTCGGTGTAGATACTCTCATCAATTTCTAAGTAAAGCAGTGGCTAAGGGTGAGCAATTATCAGAAAATATAACGAACCTCCTCATTCATGCTTGTGTCACTTCATGACAGAAGTATATTTAGTGTGATAAGGAAATTAAGGATTTTTTCTCAATCACGTGTGAAGGATAAAGTCTTGAAAATTTGAAAGAATAGAGCTATGCATGATTTTTGAGGTAATCTACTTGCAAGTTCAAGCATTTATTAAAAAATCATTTAGAATGAAAGGAATAAATTAAGATAATTTAAAAGGCTTATGTAAATTCAGAGAAGCACACAAAAGAATCTTAGAGAGCAATTCAGAGTTTCAGGGTTTGAAGAAAAGAAAAGTGGATTCCAAGTGAGCTCTGAAAGTAGGATATCTATACATTTCTTGTTGGAATTTATAGAGGTATTCCTATTTGCACAATATTTCACTTTTATTGCTATGGATAATTCAACGACTGTGAATAGTGCAAATAAAGTGGAAGTCAATTTGAGAAGATATTTTAAGGATCTGTCAAAAGAGTCTATTGGTGCATTCTCTTGCATCACTCTAAAAATGTTTCCCATAGAGGATATCTATGCATTTTTTTATAGTAAGATAGAAGAAATATCATCAGTTCAGTTGAGCATGCTATGGGAAAGTGAATTGGAAGAGAGTCATGATGCCTATAGAGTGTTGAGAAAAAGTTGGATGTTTGGAGGAAAGTCCCTTTGTTTGAATTTGAAAATAAGTATATTCAAATAGTTTTAAGCATAATTTATTATGAATATTTGTGGATTGATGAGTCACATTTGATTACTAGAGAAGCTATCAGAGATGTAACTAGTTTGTGTTCCTCTATACTAGTTTCCAAACAGAAGGCTATAGATGAGCAACAAATAATTGAGGTTACCAATGTGAATCTTGAAGGGAAGAGATTGATTTGATATCAATTGTTGATCCAATAATAAGGTATGTTGCTATGGTCATTAGTCACAAATTTTGTATCCCTAACAATCACCTCACAGTTTCTACTATTGTTTTACATATTGTTATTGATATCATTAAAAGAGGTATGGATTATGACTTGTGTGAACTACTTTGCATACATCTTTTGGGGTGATCCCACAATACTAGTTTACAATTTTTGGCCAAATTGGACATTGAACTGATTTTTTCTAACTAAATATTCACTTTCGGCTACCTATAGTGGCTAAACCATGAGGAATTTGAAGATGATACAAACTAGTAATTTGTGACATTTTTTCTATAGATTCTAAATATATTTTTTTCAAAATTTTTGGAATCATATTGCACTTCATTTTCCATCTCCTTTGATAACTAGTTTTTTTCAGTAAAGGCCATTTTTAAGGAGTGATGCTCATTGTATAATGTAACCTTTTTTTCCATGTAGGATAAAATTATAATTTTTTCAAATTTAGATTTGTAACTATGATATCTAGTGCTTTCAATTGGTTTCATAGTTTTTTATTGAATATTTTTTCCTTAATTAAATTTAGAAGTGAGACCAATTACAATTCAGACATAGTTGGACCGTATAACACAACTTCTTTTGTATGTATTGAAATTCAATTTATTTTTTTTGTTTGATCAAGGACTTCAATATCTGGTGCACTCATAGTTTTCAAATTTTCTTTTTGATTATCTTCTATTTTTGCACATGTGCAGAAGAGAGCTTGATTTTCAGTGAAAAACATACATTCACAAGAAATAAAAATAAATATAATAATTAAATTAAATTTATTTAAAATTATAATTTTTGGGAAGATTATAATAAGGATTTCATAATTACAAAAATAAATTTTAAATGAATTTATTTGATCCCCCAAAAGGTAAATCAAAAGTGGTTTTTTATCAGCATTTTGATAGGTGTAAAGGAGACTCTATTATAGGTATGATTTAAAACTAGTGGGGTTCTATCCAAGAGGGTTTGATCTAAGGTAGTTTGATCAAACCCTCTTCAATTGGAATGATTTAAATGGAAATTTTTAAGGCTTAAATCATTATATTTTCTAAAAATATGTGATTTCAAAAACAAAACAAAAAAAAAAAAATCTCCTAGAAATTATAAACCAACCTTGTGGGATCACCCTTTGAAGAATTTAGAGGAAATCAAGAAGAGTAAGAAGAATACATTCTAGTAGGCCAATCTTGTTTTATGTCTACTCTTTTACTTTTTGAAACAATTACCAGTAATATGAAGGATAGAATGGTCAAATACAGAGCCTATTTCCCATCAAATCAGGAACTTTATGATAAATATTGGTAGCTCAGATGCACAAGAGACTACCCTTGCTACATTATTTGGAAAATTTTGAGATGAGGATGAACAAAATATTTAGGATTCTAGTAAATTTTGTAAAAAGGTAATCCAGAAGCATCAATTTTCTTGTGTCTATAGATTTATGTCACATGGAAGTAGTTGAATCAAGGTTGGTATGGATAACAGAATTAGATAATGAAGTGTTAGATGCTGAAGTTGATAATTATCCTAAAATTCTTTTAGAAATCTATAAGAATCTCAATGTCTAGAAGGTACCTTCGGTAGCGCAACTAGAATAGTGAAGAAATGGAAGAGTGTTGTTCAACAAGAAGTTGCAAAAGGAAGTGAGTTTCAACATGGGCATGAAAGGATTAATATTCTAAAATCTTTGAAGAATTGTAGAAAGCTATTCTCGGTGCTAATTTTGATTCATCTATTTTTGTTGTGGAGAATCTCAGAGGCATGATTGATTCTTTGAAGGTCTACATCTTTGGACTTGATGTACCTACTGAAATTGGATCTGATGAAGGAAATTTGGAAGATATTAAGGAAAAATGTGCAAATGCACATAGTTGAGTGATGAAGAAATTGGAGAGTGTACAAGATTGTGAAGAAGAGGTATAGGAACTACTTTCTTTTTTCCTAAATTGGTCTAGCAGTGCATTGAACATAAGAAATGAGATCAAGATGAGTGAATCCTGGATGAGCACTTAGGAAAATACATACAAGTTAGCAAAAGATTAGAGGTATTCCTACATTGTGCAGCTTCAGGATAAAAAAAATTCATTGTAGGATCAAAGGACAAAAGTTAGTGCGTCATAGAAAAATCGCCCCTTGTGATTTTCATGGCCTTTTAGGTCTTGTTTCATGGTATTTGATATATTTTTCTCTAATTTTATGTTGTGACATGGCTTGAACATGCATATTTGGGTACTAAATTCAAATAACGACGTCTTGTGAAGGTGTTGTAAAGTGTTGTAAGACATTTCTACACTCTTCTAGACTCTATTTATTACAATTCACCTAAAAATCACCTTTTTATTCATTATTAAGTCATATTTTAAAGTGTTGTAAAGTCTCGTAACAATTTTTCATGTTTTTCTAGGCATAAATTCACTATTTACCCCTTTATCATGCTTTATTTGCTCCCTTTATGCCCTCATATGTCTTAATTAAGTATATTTTTGAATATTATCTTGACAAACAACATTAAATACAACATATTTTCCAACACATATTTTCAGGTCCTAGGTGGGAGCCATTCACCATGGGTGGTGAATGAGTCCCCCTTGGCTCCAAGTTCATTTTTTTTAAATTTCCTTTCGGGTTGTTATTCAAAATCACTTGATGTTGGCCTATGATGAGGTATGAATAGTTAACTAAGGCACAAGTGTGTATAAATATGTTATTTTCAGCTCATTTTACATTCTCCTACAATTCTCCAACATTTACACATCATATCCAAGCATTCAAGTATTCTACAATATCAATTCAAGCAATATTCAAGCACTTTGGAGCATCCATTGAAATTACTTCAGATTTGCATTATCAAGGGTTTGGTAAGTTGATAGCTATTACATGTTATTAGTTTATCATTCTCTTTCTTTCCATTATTGCATTAAGGGTTTGATTACCAAAAGTGGGTTTTGACCAACGAAAACCCCTATTTTCTAACCCTCAACCATTTTTCTCCTATTATATGTGTGTTTGCAAACCTAGGTATGTAGGTTTAACAAGATTTTTGGTGTTGAAGATTGGTTTACAAGTCAACTAGGTGCTTCAAATCAACTCAAGTCTATTTCAAGCCTGGAGAAGGTTTCTTGTCCATTTCCTACATAATTGACTTCAGCAACCCAATAATCAGTGATTTCTAGATCTATTGTTGTAGAGTTGTCTCCTAATTTTTAAGAAATTTGGGAGAGGACTGATTTTCCACTAGTGGCGAATGAGTCCCACCTTAGGACTAAAAATCCAAATTTTGTCAGATTATGGATCTCGAGAGACAAAAAGTAGTTTCTGACACTTTTTCACCAAGAGGAGGACTAAGTCGCCACCTTGGGCGAATGAGTCCCACTGTGAAAAATTAGTGATTTAAACTAGCATCCAAAACATTCTAGACTCATCCAACACTACCCAGGTGCACTCAAATTCATCTTGTTTATTTTTGTTCTACATTTTTTCTTCATTTACTTCATTGTTTGCATATCATAGTGTGTTTTCAAACATAGCTTAAATCTCACTTTTTCATTCATTTTCATCCATTTAAATTATTCAATTTCATTTAGTTTAATTCATTTAGATTAGACAACATTGCACAAAGCATAATTTGAATGAACAAGTTTGCATTTTTGGCTCTACCTCTCTCCTTTTAGGTGAAAAACCCTAGAAGAGTTAGAAAAGTCATAGGAACTCAAAAATCAACAGTTCAGTTATTAAGAAGTTTGTGGCACCCAATGACATGATTAAACTCAAGCACATTTTTTTCTAGTGCTCTTGGTTGTATTGGTGAAATATTAGATATTAATCTTTATCCCAATAATCTAGTAGATGGTATAGAGTCCTTAACTAAACTTGAGCTATTTCAAAAGACTCTTATAAGCACAAAAGGTTCATGGGAAGAAGGCAAAGAATCATGGAAGGTTATCTTGGAGAGTCTCATATGTTCTTCTTTAGGTTAATTCAATTTTGTGTTCATATCTTTTTGGCTACATTTTTATATATACATATATTCTAGACCAACCCAATCCTTTGTCATTCATGTCAAAGGGGGAGAGATACAGAGATAGAGAGAGAGATATGGAGAGATACAAAGATACATAGATGGAGAGACTAAGGTTAACAAAGGAAACAAATCTTTTGAAGAATATTTTTGATAAGTGGAGTATTCAGAGTATTTAGTTGTAGTTGGAAAATGTTTTTGTCATGCATGTTGTCATCAATGCCAAAGGGGAGATTGTTAGGCCTTGCAACATGAGAATGAAGTATGAATAGTTTTTTGGAATACTGATTCACCCCCCTCTCAGTATTTTGAATGTTCAATAGGCTTGTAGTGTTTTAATTTAAGGAAATTTGGCATTAACAAATATAAATACAATGTTATTTGACATATTTTCTCCTAACAGGATCTAAGCTTTCAAGTATTCAAGCATTATAGAAAATATATGATCAAGAGAATTCAAGAGCTGATTATCAAGCATTTTGGAGCTACATTTGTGAATCAATCATCATGTCAAATTCATCATGCATATGTTTGTTTTTAGTATAACATTTATGATGTAGGTTTTCATGATTTAAGCAAGCATTCAACTAATGGTCCATAACATACAATCAAGAGTCAAGATCTACATTCATGCTAGCAATTTTAGAAAAGATTTCAACCTTTATTACAAGGTTTTGGTGAGTTGAAACATAGATTATTTGTTCATTCATCATTCCTTCATTCGATATCTATTCATTTTAAGGTTTGATTACCAAAATGAGGTTTGAAAAAGGCCAACCCCTATCCACTAAAAAAATAGCATTTTTATCTCGCTTTGACATCTGATTTGTAGATTTAGGTTGAATATCCATTAAAGAGAAAGATTGGAGAAATTTTTCAAAGTTGTCATCTTTCTTGCAAGATTAAAAAAGTCGCCTATAAGTTAGAATTCAAAGTTTCAGACTCAAATTGGAATGGAGGGAAGCTACAAAATAACACTAGAGGATATCAAAGTTTTAGATCAACCCAAATACTAGGAAAAAATCACCACTTGTGGTGTATGAGTCCCAGTATACTAGTTTTCAAACCTTTTATGTAGATCCTGGTTTACCAATTGTAGATTTTGGCTTTGGCCTGAAACCCTAAAATGGGACTAAATTTATCCTATTTGAATATAAGTCCCTGTGTGCTTCAAAAGTCATGATTTTGGTATTACAAACCTTATTTCAAGCATCTTCAATTTTCTAGGTGCACCTCTTTTCATTCTCGAGCCATTATATTCTAATTTTTAGTTTCACATTCTAGGTTACATTGTTAGACTTACATATCATTTGTATTTCCTTCTTTCTAAGCCATTGCTTAGTGGTGAACAACCTTTTGTGTTTAATAACGCCCTAGGAGACCTATTAGTAGACCCCTTCTCTCAATTGCACCATTAGATTGAGATCTCTAGGGTTTCCTTGAATGAAATAGAGAGAAATAGGAGAACCCCTCTTATGTGTTCCATCAACTAAAAGGTGGGCACACCCCCATTTCCTCCATTTAATTTTGGTAAACCTAGACTTTGGACGCCTTATTTCTTGTTTGGAGCTTATTTTAGTCTTAAATCTAGCTTACATTAACTTCACATTAGTTATTGCATTAGTTAATTTGGATTCACGAGTTCTAAATCTTGCATTACTGAAAGTGCATATAGGTTGCATTTTTGCATCTCACATCATTGAATTTCATTTGAAATCTATAATTTCACATAGTCAAGACAACATACAAACCAAAAACCTTAACACTCACTTAGAATTCGCTAAATTTAGTATCAATACCCTCATCTATGAATCATTGGCTCATGTGGGTGATTTAGTCCTAGTACAAGTTCTAACTAATTTATGGGAATTATGTGTTGACTATTTTTCAAATAGTTGAACCCTTCAAAAACCTAAACTAGGGCTCATATCACCCTCTAGGAAATTTAGTCTCGTGTCAGACTTGAAACTACATTTTATAGCATTAAAAACCCTGTTTCTTTGCTTCTATTTGTTGTTATATTTTTGTTTTAGTTTATCAAAATTATATTTAATTTATTTCGTTGCATATATATTAATTTCATTTGAATCAAAATTAAATAATATCATTTATCTTCTATTTATTATCTTGCATTCATTGATTGTCCCTTGCATGAGGTTTACAACTTGGTGTCCTATTGCTAATACTATAGTGAGATGAAGTTCAAGACTCATTTCATTCCACGATAGCACACTCGTCATTTATCTTGGGTTATCTAGCACTTTCACTCATAGTGTTGACACTAGTTCACTAGGTATGGACCATACCCTTAACAAGTCTCTACCTTCAAGTAGTGTTATAAGTGTTGGAACAATGGTTACTAGCATTCCTCAAGAAAACATAATACAAATCCATGAAGAGTTTCAAACCTACAACATCGAGTGAGTACTAAAAAAATTTTGACCACTACTATTCTCACCATAGATAACCTACACCACATGATTGAAATTGAAGAAGGAATATAACTGTACATAACCTAGCTTAATTTTTTGGAAAACTTACTAGTTGTGCTCAACCTTCAAACAATTTCCAAATTCAAGGAGGAACTAAAATTCCTCCTCCCACAACCATTGTCTCTATTCCTACCTATACCAACATTCAAGTTACAACAATGATTCAACCTACTAGTAATTTCTTTCCTACCTTGGTTATTTCCACTAATAATCCTTGTATCTTCATGGTATCACACATGATATCTCCTACCACTTTATCTCCAATAATCATAACATTCAATCCCCCTTCAAACATATTCACCTCCATCTCAAAATACAAGCAATGAATCCATCCTTAATCAACTTTTGCAAAATGTTCCATCCCTTCAACAAAAAATTTCCACCATAAACCAAAATAAAAAATGGCCAACCTTCATACTATGTCAAAAGCAATCCCTTATCCTTGGAGATATTGAGAATGTCGATAACACAAGGTATAGATATTCCTAGATTTGAGAAATATGGGGGAAAGGAGATCCCTCTAACCATGCTTCTACTTACACCACCTTATGTAGTGATTTCATCCTTTAAAATAAGCTCTTCACTAAGCTTTTCCCTAGGTCCTTGAAAGATACAACCTTAGAATGGTTTTCCTTGTTATTGAATAAATAAATTCATTCATTCAATCAACTTGTTGATGCCTTTATTAACCATTTCCAAGTACACATGACTCATCAAATGACCTTAGTTAATTTGATAATATGTAATCAAAAGGATGATGAAAAGGTTATTGACTTTATTTCACGCTACCAAATGCTTTATTCCCAAGTTGACATAAAGATTCTTGATCCTCACCTTCAACGAATGTTCATTGAGAACTTGCAAAATAAGATACAAGAAAAGCTTAGCATGATGAAGATTCCTTCCTTTGTACAATTGTGTACTACCCTTCCTAATTATCAAAATTTGGTTAGTAGCCATGAAATAAAACTGACTTCTAGTCATTCTAAAAAAATATAAATCCGCAAACAAAAAAATTTACCAAACTTTTAAGAAACAAAAAAATGGTTTCCTTCAACTCAATCCCCATCAACCAACTCAACATGTTGATACCCAAGTGGCTAGTATCAAGAAAAGAAGTCCTTTTACATTTGGGGATCCAGCTAGACAATTTATTCATCTACCCAATACCCTTCATAGCACAATGTTACTTCTAGAATAGAAGATGATTTGTTTACCTCCTATTAAAATTTCTAATCCTAATAAACCTTTACCTCTGAAATTTAGATCAAATTCTTATGGCCATTATCACTGACAAAATGGACATGACACAAAACATTTTAAGTGTCTTAAACATCTTGTACAAGACCTCATTGATTCTAGTCGACTTCAAATTGGAGGTGTTAATGATCAAGGAAATAAGTATATTGCCCCTCCCAAACAAAACTTGTAAATATTTACCAACCATATGCAAAATCATAATATTTCATTTTTTAAATCTAGTGAAACTAAGAAGAATGATGTGATGAATGTTGACACAAATCATGACAACATGGATACTATTGAACAAGGTCCTATAAATACTAATGAGAAAAATCCTTTGGATGGTTTGGTTGCATTGATCAAAACTCAACCTTGTAAAGGCCAAAATAAAAATCCTCTTGACATTTTTTTCTAATCTAAATATATTATTAGAAATGTACCTAATGATCCTCTTTACATAGCCGACTGTATCAATGACAAGCCCACTAATGGGATATTAATTGATCCCATATGTGGAGAGAATGTGATCACTAGGTAATTATTACTTGTGCATGAACTTGATCAAGAAACATATGATCAATTGAAAGCATGGATAAAAATTCTTAATGGTTTTTCTTGCCCTACTGTGGGATCAATCACCTTTCCTTTAAAAATTGGAATGAAACAAAATTAGATGTCTCATTCTCCATCATCTCAATGTCAGATCAATTTCGTGTGAAGCTTGGCTATCCATGGCTACACACCATGGAAGTCGTCCCATCGGTCATGCATAAATGTTTAAATTTTCCCTTTGACAATGAAAAATTTACTGTGCACCATTGTGGCTTTAATCCTATGTCTTCTCGTGGGAACGTTTCATTGGATTTCTTTTGGCCCAAGCCTATGGAACCTATTAAATCTCGTGAGGATTTATTTTTCAAATCCTATCAAAACTTTAAGGTGAAGAACATAAAAAAACTATCTCTTAGAAACATGCCTCAACCCATGAATGTACCTCCTATCATTGAATAAACTATGATTGAACCTAAAGACATTCTAAATAACCAAGACCAACCCATGACAAATACTTTTCCTATCTCCTACAAAAGACGAAGAGACCACCAAAACAATCCTATCATGCCTCCTAAGATAAATTTTTTTTTACAAAGCTAAAAAGAAAGTGGTTGAACAACCTCCTATGGTCCCTTCCATTCGTCCCCTTAGGGAAGAAAAGAAACCTATGGTTGATAGACCCGCTCCTACAAAAATGCTAGAGAGAATAGGCTTATATTTCATGCTCTTGCTTGAAGGTTAAACAAAGAGAACAACAAAGAAAATCAACATCCAAACTTGACTAAAGGAATACACACTAAGTCTTCCTCTTCACTGCAACAAAAAGATCCTACATCTCAACTCCAACAAGAGCTAAATCCTTCTTTAGACATTATCATTCGACCTCCCGTTGTGATTAACTTGGATGACAATGATGAGGTTGCTAAAATTCAAGAAGCACATAATGAATTGAATACATTGTTTTTCTCTTCGATGAGCTTAAATGATATTTCTCTTAGGAAGCATTTTGAACTTGGTGTTGACCCTGGTTCGGCACTTGTTGTTGTATCTTTGGCTAGTTTTCTTCCTTCTGTATATAATGAAAAATATTGGGATTCGAATGACCTACTAATAGGTTGAATCCCATGTGCCTTACTAGTCTTGTCTTTATTTTCTTTTCCATGTTTCGTTTATGTGATTGTGTGTGCATAATGTGATCCCGCGTACTGTTATGTTTGATGTCTCTCTCTCTTTGTGACATTCCTCTATTTCTACCTAGATTCATCACTATGTTTTAAACACTTATATTTTCTTTGTCTTGTGTTTTCTTTTCGGAGATGACGCAGGGCATTGAGACATTTAGGTCTCTTGCATGTTGACCCAAAAAAAATTCCTTTATCTTTTATTTTCCTTGTGTTTTCCTTTTGGGGATGATGCAAGGCATTGATACATTTAGGTTTCTTCCATGTTGACCTAAAATATTTTCTTTTTTTTTGCTCTCTTTGTGTCATTCTTTCTATTCCTTGAGTATTTGGGGAATGATGACAGCTTCAAGCTCTCTAATAACATTGTAGCAAATACATACTAGCCGTGAATAGATTTCATTTTGGGGGAAACACCTTTACATGTTGTATCTTTATTTAGAAACATATGACTTGGCATAGGAATTTCCAAATAAGCTCTCATGTCATCTTTATTGTTAGCATTTTTCATTTGCTACTTTAACGCAATTTCTCACAACATGGTGTTTAGAAATTTCTTTTAAAATGTGGGCATACATTGGCATTATTCTTTTATAACTCATGTTTCATCGTGTAGTCTTCTTATTTCATATGATGCATCTTTCACTTTGTGGTGTTAATTGGTGTGATGGTCTTCAAGAGCATGATCTACCTTAGCATATTACATTCCACTAAGTGGCTTCATGTGACACACTACATCCCCAATGTTATGAATCTTCTATTCTTTGATTGGTCCTCTCTTGGAGACATTAGGAACAATGTTCCCTAAGTTAAGACCTTATATGAACTAAGAAAAACTCCTTTGAATGTACCTTACACTATTTTGCATTTACAATATAGGTTATATGGCCACCTTGCATAACACACTTTGCTTGCTTCTGGACCCATCTTGTTCATTCATGGGTGTCAAGCATACAAAGTTTTACTTGCCTTATGAATTTTTGCTATTCGTGTTGTGTTGCACCTTATCAAAGTTATCAAGAGGTATAGCTTTTGTATGGTTTGGGTATGGGAGAAAAACTTAGGCATGACCTTCCCATAGCCACTTGCTTGTTTGTGTGAGTGCATACCAACCATGTGCATATGTGTCTCACTGGGGGCTCACCTAGTAGATGACCTGAGGTTTCACTAGCCCTTGTAAGTGTACATTTGGTTTGCATAATGGACATTGTGTTCCACTTGTAAACATTTTTAGACAAATAACTTAGATCAAGTCCACATCATGTTGGAAAAATGTTCAAGGCTTGATCAACCACTTTTGTTTTTGTTTTCTTCATTATGCCTTTGGCAGTGTATGCTTGTGTCTTTTTGTTGCTCCTTACATCATTTTCATGTGTTTTCTTTTGTTCCTATGTTGATTTTCCATAGGATCTTGATCCTGAGGGCTTGCATAACTCTCTTGATCATTTCCATCCTATCTCACTAGGATTGGTACATATGGACCCCTCTTAATGTGATTTTGTCTACTTTAGTGTGAGTTTGAAGCAAATTCATCCTCTCAATGTAGTATAGAAAAATGTATCTATTTATATTTTCACACTTGTTTGGGCCCTCCTTTCTAAAATTGGGCTTCTTTATACCTTATTTGGTCTTATTTTGCATCCACAAGCCTTATTTAATACATCTTCTTGAGGATAATCCTAACACTTATCTAATAACCAATCATAATTTAATGATTTTGGGTTATGTGTTCTGGATTAAGTGATCTGGGACTCATATGCCACCTTGGGTGTATGGGTCCCACCCAAGTTTTGGGGCATGAACCTAAATTTGTGATAGAATTTTACATTTCTTGAAATTTGTGTCCCAAGCCTATGCTACTAGGACTCATACACCCCAATTGGCATATGAGTCTCGCTTAGCTTAGACCTATTTTGAATTCAAATTCTTGGCTAGATTTTATTCTCCTACATTTGATGTCAGCTTGTAGTGTTGTAATTTCAAGAAATTTGACATAAACAAGTATAAATACAAGTTTATCTCACATATTTTCTCCTAGCAAGATCTAAGCTTTCAAGTAGTCAAGTATTATACCAAATTTATGATCAAGAGCATTCAAGATCTGATTATAAAGCATTTTGGAGCTATATTCAAGAATCAAGCATCATTTCAAATTCATCATACGCAATGTTTATTTTCGAGCTAACATTTGTGATGTAGGTTTTCATGATTCAAGAAAGCATTCAACTCAAGATCCATAACATGCAATCAAGAGCCAAGATCTACATTCATGCTAGCCATTTCATACAAGATTGCAACCTTTATTATAATGGTTTGGTGAGTTGCAACATAGCATATTTGTTCATTCATCATTCCTTAATTCTATTTCTATTCATTTCAAGATTTGATTACCAAAACAGAGTTTGAGCAAGGCAAGCCCCTATGCAGTAACAAACAACATTTTTCCCTCTCTTTGATGTGTGATTTATATATTTAGGTTAAAGATGTATTAAAGAGAAATATTGTAGAAAGTTTTAAAAGTTGTCATCTTTCTTGCAAGATTAAGGAAAGTCACCTATATGTCAGAATTTAGAGTTTCAAACTCAAAGATTAGAAAGGAGAGAAGCTATAGAAGAACACCAGAGGATATCAAAGTTTCAAATAAAACCTAATATTGGGACTAAATCACCACTTGTGTTGTTTGAGTCCTAGTATAATAGTTTTTAGACCTTTTATGTATATCCTAGTTTACCAGTTGTAGATTTCAGTTTCTGCCCAAAACCCTAAACTGAGACTAAATCACCCCTACTTGCGTATGAGTCCCAATGTGCTTCAAAATTTATAATTTCATGATTGCAAACCTTGTTTCAATCATCTTCATTTTTCCAGGTGTGCGAGTTGTTCATTCTTAGTCCATTGTTTTGATTTTTAGTTTCGCATCCTAGATTACATTGTTAGACTTACATATCATTTGCATTTCCTTCTTTCTAAGCCTTTTCCTAGTGGTGAACCCTCTTTTGTCTTTAATCACAGGCTAGGAGACATTATAGCAAATCCCTTCTCTCAATTGCACCATTAGATTGAGATATCTAGGGTTTCCTTGAATGAAATAAAGTGAAATAGGAGAACTCCTCTTGTGTGTTCCATCTCCTAAAATGTGGGCACACACATTTCCTTTATCTCAATAATTAATTTCCCACTAACCTTTTAGTTATTATTTTCCTTTACAACACACATAATGTAAAATAGAGATAGAAGGTCGGTACACTACTCAACACCAAATCACATAAGTGTCTCTCTTATTAACCCTTAAAATAGGTCAAAGAACCCAAGAGTTAAGTGGGCTCCAATAGCTACTATCGTGAGCAATGATCATTTATATTTTATATTTTTACCGATTACTAGTAATTTTATGTATTAGGAGCCATTATATTCATACTTAAAAATGGATGTAGAGTGTTCCTTTTCACAAGTTGCACCAAAGAATCAATCTACCACATCGTAATGCATAGTCCAATAATTAATACATGTATTAATGCATCTGTTTTAGTGTAGTATTTTAGGGTGTGTTTTTGGACAACTCAACCAACACATAGCTGGTTTTTGTGTATTGCCAATGAATAGAACCAAAAATTATAACTTTAAACATTTTAACTCATGCAAGATAATATACTAATTTTCTTACAAAATTTCAAATAAACATTCAAGAGGTTTATAAACGCAAAAAGTTACATCAAACAGCTATTGGATCCTCTCAACTAGTTTCACTTAAAAGTATATTAATAAAAATAATAATAACTCCGCAATTGAAATTATGGATTAGCAAGAAGCATTCATGTTCTCTATCGATCGTTCAACCATTTTCCTAAATATTTCTGTCACGTATAAAATGACTGCATGATCCTTTGTAGGGCTTTATTTCACCCCGTAAACAACTGACAGTAACCAAGTGCATCACTCTATTTTTTGGCAAAGAAGAAAATATATTAATGGAAATTGTAAGTTATATTTGAGCATATGATCTTCTAAAGTTGTATGCATAACTTTTATAGTTCAACACTTTTTAAAATTTAACACATAGAAGTTTCTACACATCAGTGTTCATAGCATTACGACTGGCAGAATAATTTTACACTTAAAGAACGAACGTACACTGTTGCCTTGACATGGATACTAATACAGGAACGCAGCCATTTCTGTGCACTCCAACCATTTAATAACTTCCAATCTAAATCTTCAACTATACTGTGCACTACGACTAAGCCGAGGTATGATAAAAGCAACTGGAAAAACAATAGAACAATAAAAGCACAGACAAGCTTCATTATTATTACCTATTGTAGATACACACTATTACTTGCAAGAGAACCCAAGCTCCTAAACCCACCAAAATGTTTTGAGAGATACTAAGAAGTACTTTTCTGTCTGCAGAAGAGGCTTTAATAAAAAGATACTACAAAGCAATGCTTCTCGTTGATTCAAAATAATTTGTCAAGCAGATTGTATTTAAAGTTGCCCAGGTCTATGTTTTAGTGCGTTTTTAAGTAGAATGAAACACAAAAACATTATATAAATGTAGTTGATTTTGAGGGAATATTGAAAATGAAAATATCTGAGGTTAGAGTGAATTTAAGTACACTCATATTCATAATGAGGTCTGTGATTTTGAGGGAATATTGAAAATGACCATATCTGAGGTTAGAGTGAATTTGAGTAAACTCATACTCATGATGAGGTTGGGTATATGTGTGATAATATTGACTAACGAATCTGAATTTATAGATACCACCAGTGACATGTATGGCCCACGAAGATTCCAATAGTCTTTGTCTTCCATTAGCATAAGTGTATGCCCACTGTTGACCCCTCCACCAGTGATCCTCGGTGGAGATTATTTCAGCCGCCATTAATAGTCAATAAAGCTCCCTCCATTGTCGTGTATTCATGCTACCTTTTGATTTCCTTGATTAGATAGTAAGATTAAACAATTTACTTTATTTATTTGTCTGGTCATGAGATCTAAAATTTGATTTTTGGGAGATTAAAGAGATAGTCTTTCTTGGCTGAATTGTTTTCGCACTAAGCATCTAATTTACTAAATTGTTAAAGGATAGAGATGCCTTCGACATCAAAGTTCAAAGACAATTATCGCCTGAAGATTATGTTTATTCATTGTCATACTTGAATGATGTTATGTGAAGCATAGATCACTTTTCCCAGCCCCTTATGTTGGGAAAACATACATAATTAGACTTGAAACTAGATTGAGCATGAGAACCTGTAAATAAACTTATGACACACCTTAGAAAGGGGTTGCATTTTGTTTTTGACTTAGAGAGTAGTTGTTAGGAATGACTAAGCATCAATGTAATTAATAATTAATAGGGTGTTTTCAAACGAGAATACAACTTTAGTATGAGGATAAGGCTGTGAAATTATTTGTGTTTTTTGAATTGTGATTATAGAATATGTTAAGGAATGGCAGTTTATATGATGTTTTGATTTTCATTATTTAATAAGTTTGAGAATATATTTTATCAAAATATATATACTAAAATGGTGTAGATGACAAGAAGTTACCATTCAACAAAGTAGTGTTTTATCGTACAACAAATAAAAGGGTGTAGATTTAACTTGATTTTGAAAAGGTGAGATAGTTGTTTTCTTTTATTTTGTTTTATTATGTATATATGTGAGAAGTGTATTTAAGACTAGTGTTCTAATCTAGTCTATTAAATGTACACAATTATATCTAATATACTATCCTAGGTTTCATTTGAGGATAAAAGATATGTAGAATATGGGTTTTTTTTATTAATAGAAGTTTTTGATACTTTTCTCCAAAAGAACTCTCTTCTTAATTCTTATTGGTTTAGCATGGATTATGTGGTTTATTCATCAATGTGTCATGATGAAATATAATATGTTGGAAACTATTTTTTCTTCTTCCTAGTACATTTAAAAGATTTTGAACATTATCTATTCAACTAGATGTTTTTTTTTTTAAATCGGTAAGAGATTGTGGACATGGGGTCCACTGCCATATAGAGAAAAAGATGAAAATAATAATTGCATCAACCCTCTAATAGGGGTGCACACAAAGGTTCCCAACTGGGAACAATCAAACCCAAAGTAAATGATGACACCAATATTAGCAACAATCAAACCTAGATTGATGATACTTACACTAGCATGTCCTAAACTAAACAACTGAACTTTTTGAAATTATGATACTCCCTTATCCCCCTTCTTTGAAGATCTCGCAGCTAACTGATGTGGTGGAATATATTTCTTTCTTTTTACTTCTGTCCATCCTTGAGTTTGTGGTTGGCCAATCCCTTCTGGGCTTGCCACACACACCGAAGTTTTTGTGTACTCTATTGCAACATTGGGAAGAATAGGGAACCTCACTTCCAAATTATAGGACCCAACTGGACTTGTAGAGTCCAAAGATTGAATAATTGAAGTCTCAGAAGTGTCCTTAGTACAGGGACATTGTGATTTTTCTACCCATTTCAAACAACAAGAATTGCTCTATTGGGGAAAATTTTGATTTTCCTTTGAGAAAGTGTCATTAATCATCTCTATGTTTTTCTTACTATTAATCTTCTTTGAAGGATATGTAATCTTCTTGGGAGAGTTAATTACCGAATAATGGCTAGGGAAGGAATTCTTCCACCAAGAGGCCACCTGTTGTGGTGGAGATTTGACAGTTGGAAACTCAGCTGCAATATGCCTAGTTTGAAAGCATCTCCTACACCTAAAAACTAAACCTTCATAATCCAATGCTTGTTTCCAACATTGACCATTAGCTCTCAAAACAATTTCAGTCGGAAGTTCCTTAGAGATATCCAATTGCACCAGAATACTTGCATAAGTTGTGCGAATGAATTGCTTTGAGTTGTCATTTGTAGTCACAAAATTACCCACCGAGTTTCCAATTATTGCAAAACATGATTTGAACCAAAAGTAGAGGGGAAGATCCCAGATCAAAAAATTTGAGAAATATTTTGTAGAAGGATCAAAATTTGGATGCCATGGTTTTAGTTGCAACAAATTTCCCTCCCATAGCCAAACATAATCGAGAATTTTCTTTTTGTCTTTCTTGTAATCAAACACTACAATAAAAAAACCCTTTGCATAAGTGTAAATTTCCAGATCTTCGTCCATGAGAGGCAGCCAGGATTTAGAGATCCAATTATGGAGATCAGGCAGACTAGGGCAATAATGGGTGAACTGACCAATTAAACCATGTTTTGAGAAAAATTCTTCATTTTCACGTAGTTCCTGTGACAAAGAGGCATCAAACTCCAATGACAAGGGAGTATCAGAACACTAGATTAAACACTTGTTGTCAATATTAACCTTTTGATTTTGTGGAGGAGACCGAGGGGAAGACGAACTAGGCTTGGTTGCCTCTAAAAAGGAGGGCTTAAGCCCCACAATGCCCTACCTAGAAAGAGGAGACCCAGATACCAATGCAGAAACTGTAGCCCTAGCCCTCCTATAATCTATATGTTCAATTGAGTTCATGGGCTTAACAAAACTGGAGTGGGAAGCATTTGTCCTTTTAGCCAAACCATGAGCCAAAGCAATTTGAGTGGAAATCGCAGTCATCCCCCTGTGTATGAGTAGAGGAGAATCGTTCACACCACTAGAAGTGGCTTTAGATGACCAAACTGAGGCCTTGGAGGAGGCCGATGCCCTAAGCATATTGCTCAATTTTCTTGGCAGGTCTACGCTAGCTCGCAATCCTAGACCAAGTTCAATATTTAGGTTTCCATCCTCTGCCATGATGGCCACAAGGAAGCCAGTTCCATCGACCTGCGCAAGAGCCCTAGTGCAATTACCATTTGGAAGTGATGAAGTTTTCTGCATTTTCAGAAATGATGACAACTTTATTAAAAATGAACTATTATTAAAATAAAATTGTGGTAAGCAATCTCAATTGTTGACACGGTAGAGAATGATCTCATGTGGTTGAATCTTGGTTGTTGGAACTACAGGAAAGAAGCCTCACCATTTCACCATGGGGTCTCCCCCAATCTCAATTTTTGACACAGTTGAGATTGACCCCGTGAGGTTTGAACCTTAGTTGTTGGCACTACAGGAAAGAAGCCCCACCATTTCACCAAAGGGTCGCCCCCTTCCAACAAGATGTTATGAGATAACTAAAACAGATAAATAATTAAATTTGAAGCTATATATATATTAAACACATCTAGATGAATTGATCCTACAATAATGTGTCCCACATTTTTTTTAAAGTGGAACATTAAAACAACATTTTAAACCAAAATTTCACCTTCTCTCACCTACATAAAATAAACTCTTAAGAATTTGAACATTATGTGAACTAGTGATCTTTTATATTTTATGTATATATTCTAAACATATCTTTTAATTTAAAAAAAAAAACATTATACAAAAAATTGCATCAATTTTAATAACTTATGTTTTATAGTTAGCAATATTTTTAAATTGCATTATACAAAAAACATATCTTTTAATTTAAAAAAAAAAAAACATTATACAAAAAATTGCATCAATTTTAATAACTTATGTTTTATAGTTAGCAATATTTTTAAAAAGTGACTTTTATTCATTAAATGGTAACTTTTCATAAATAAAAAAATTAAAAAAAAATTAAAAAAAATAATAATTTTTTTTTATAAATTCTTAAATATAGATCAATAAAATCAATACTTAGTGCAAATATATTATTTCATAATTTTTTCATCCATATTTTATTTATTATTAATTTTAGATTGGAGATTAATTGTAATATAGATATACTTTTATTTCAGATTATTATTTTATACTCAAATAATGAAATTGATACATAGTGCACAATATTTTGATTTTTTTTTCTTTATTTTTCAAAAGGTATGCACATGAGGTTTACCAAGCAACTAGGTAACCTCTAGAGGTCTAAAATTTTGCACATTTACTTAGACAAGATGTTGTCTAACCTCATCAACCTAAGTACACTTAAGCTATAGTGAATAGATAAGTTATTCATACTAACACTATCTTGTAAATTGTCCTATCATGTTGACACCAATTGATAGTAAACTAATGTTTAAAAAAGAAATGGGGAAAATTTGAGTATCAAGTTTTAAGGTCAAATCAAAGACCTTCATTTGAGGGTCTTTGAATGAAGGACCTAAAAAATAGTAAAATAATTAAATTCTAAAGGACACACTATTGTTCATCTACATAGGGATCACATGAGAGCTCTTTATTGCATATTGCATGATCATAAGACTATAGCATTATCATGACATCAACATCTTCATTTCCTAGGCATATTGTATCTTTAAGAGTTTGTCATCAATCTTTTTACCATACTCATTAAATCAATCTACAATTTGATGAGAGGAGAACTACCTACCAATATTCATCTCCTTGATGATGTCTATCAATAGTACCCATTTGAAATCAAAGTTTCAAACCCCAAGGTGCATAGATCTATGATATCAACTCAAACATAATGTAGATATATATTTAAGAATTAATCTAGTGAGCATCACGTTCAATTTTGTGAGAATGAAAGTGAAACAAAATAGTTAAAAACAAAATTTCAGTCTAATTGTTATTGTCTAATAAATCTTAATTTCCCTATGATATCATCAATCATAATAAAATCAATTATCAAATTTGAAAGTACTTAGATTCCATACATTCATTTTAATAACTTTATACACTCCAACTCATTAATTTCAACGTTTATTGCTTTTTTATTTATTTTGCTTTTAACATTCACTAGGAAACATATAAAAAAGCCAACGTCAAATCACATAAGAGTCTCTCTTATTAAGAATTAAAATGGTTCCATTTAAAAACCATCTATCAGAAAAGCTAATAATGATATCTTTGAAATTAACTATTCTTGTCTTCTATTGATCATTCAACCGTTTTAATATATATTTGAAGTAAAGGATAATTCACTAGGAAACATAGACCATGAAATTAGTGCAAACTGTAATTCATACTTCGACCATGTACTCTTCTGAAGTTGTATACATAGCTTCTTTATTTCTATAGATGTATATATACTAGAAACAAAGGCGGTTGTACACGTGAACATTTATAGCATTTCCACATCAAGGATGGCGTCTTGCTGCATTGACTTGGAAGTTAATAGAGGAACCCAGCCATCTGTGGACTGCAACCATTTCATAATTTCCATTCTGAATCTTTATTCTCCCAGATCTAAGCTTATTTTAAACTTGACTTGTCCTTTGACAATAAGGAGACAAACTACACAATTACTGAAATGAAAATGCAATGGCTAATTAATGGTGTACAAAATGACCTATTCTTTTAGAATGATGGAAGATAGCTTTCAATTTGATGCTCTATGGACGTAAGGCCTCCTCACCAGGAGGATTGTTGTGGCCAACTCCAGGGCTATGTCCTAATGGCTGAACTGTAGTACTATATTCTTCCACTTTTCTAACTACCTTACCCATTGTAATTGGGGAAGGTAAAACCTCCTCCTCTCTGGAATTATCCTTATGGCCATATAAAATCTTAGAGTTGGCAGGTATAATGGCATTTGGCTCCTTGTCAAGATGAAGTCTTACACTGACATCATTTTTGAGCTCCATAACTCCTTTCTGAGAAGTGGGTTTATGGCTGACAACATTGACATCAGGGGTAGGCCGAGCAGCTATGCCAATGGAAAACAATAGCAGCCAGAAAAACGCTAGATTACTTAAAGCAAAGGCAGGCTTCATCACTATTTCCTAGCTCCAACCGTATTCCAGGGACACAATATTGCTCACAAGAGAAACCAGACTACTAAACCAAGTGAAAAGTATTGAGATATACTAAGAAATGCTTCTATTTGCAGAATCTAGATAGCTGAAGAACTGGTCCAAAGAAAGACTTCTTCTTGACTGAAAATAAGTTGTCAAGCAGAGGGTATTTAAAGTTGCCAAAGTCCTGTGGCAGAGGTTTTTCAATTAGAATAAAATACAAAAACATTATAAAAAAGCCAATTTGAAATTGTTTTGACGGTTAGAATTCAATCAGCGAAAACACATGGCATCGGATTAGTATTATAGATTTTTATAGAGATAACTATTGAGTTTTAGTAAACTCATAATCATTATGGTGTGGTGAACGTGAAGAATATTCACCGACATGTCGGAGTTTATAGATAACAGCAATGACGTGTATGGCTAAGGAAGACTCCAATAATCTTTTGTGTTCGATCAGCATGACTAATGGCCAAGTAGGTTCCATTGCCGACTCCTCCACCAAGCATCCTTCGTGGATATCGTTTTCTTATAGGAAGAGAGTACTTGAACCGACAGTAATTGCTAAGTAGGCTCCCTCTTTCTCCTGTTAATATTGACTTTTTATTTTCTTTATTAGATAGCTAGATTAAATAATTTTATTTTCCCATCTAGTGCTGGAATTTTTTATTTTAATTTGCTTAGTAGATAATATTTCTTGATTGAATTTTTAGTAGTTCACAACATTGCCCAAGCTTATTAATGTAAGGCTCAACTAAGTTGTGTCTAAATTGTGCTATAGCCTACCTTGAAATAATTGTTGATTCTTAAACTAATTTTAATTTGCTCGGAGATGTTGTAGATACTATTTCTTGGTTGAATTTTTAGAAGTAGACAATGTTGCCCAATGTAAGGCCTAACTAGACTGCAACCTAAATTGTGCTATATGGTCTCTAGAAATAATTGTTGATTCTTAAACTCGTATATGTAAGTGTTCCATGCATTACTTAATTTCGAATTTGGAAGGTGTTTATCTAATTGGGAAAAGTAAATTCATTTAGTTATCAATGACAACTCGATAAACAAGGGTAACATGAGTTAAACCTTGTCATTTGGGGTAAGTTGAACTCTTAAAACTCAATCATTTTGATATTATTAAGATCATTTCCTACCAAAAGTGCAATGTGACTACATGATTACCTCTTCCTTTTTTTGAAAGGACTCTTTAATCTTGATATAAACTAAAATAATTTAAGAATGATTGGAAATATTAGTCATCTAATAATGATTTGTAATGCAAAGATAATTACCTACATGTTTAAAGAATTATTTAAATCTATTATAAATATATACTGTTATGTTTTATTTAGGATTAAATTAGGAGTTGTGTAAATACTAATCTTGAATGTAGGGTAGGTGTTTGGTGAGTAGAGTTAGTTGTATGTAGATGTATAATGTTAATTTCCTTTGGTGAATGGTATAGTGTTGACGATGTCATAATTAAACGCAACTATGGAATGCTAATTTTACTAGTAGATTAAGTTTAGATTTAAGTGTTTTACATGAAAATTATGTTACAAAGATGTGATATTGTCATATTTTGTCATCACAACAAAAGCACATACCAGTGGTGGAGAGGGACCTCATCATCAATATAGTTGCTACGCCAACACCCCCCCACACAATAGAGACCAATACAACCACATACCATGTGGGACTCGTACCCACTACGTACCATGTTGATAAGCCGAGCTTACACAGATGAAGGGTCGAGGGCTTTGAGGGACTCGAACTGATGACCTACACTTTGATACCATGTTATATTCTACTGTCACACCAAAAGCACGTACCAATGGTGGAGAGGGATCTCATCGCCGATATAGTCACGACGCCAACGGATATGATTCACTATCATTATTAATTACAAACAACAATACCTAATATAATCAATTTAGTAATGTCAATCAATGCTTAATTACTATTTCAAAATAATATTTTGTGCATAGTCCTCTTAATTGGTATTTTAATATTCTCTTATTATTGATTCAAATATCAATTTTTGATATATTTGATGTGTGCATTGAGTGTTCAAGGATATTCATAATTTGGCCAATGGACGAAATAGAGATTAACCAAGAGCCTTACCCATCCTTTTTCATTCACCTATGAAAAAATGAAAGTTTTACATTTTCCTACAGTTACACCTTCTAGTTAGAATTTTACTTGATACCATTATTCTTAGGGTGTGGTGTGCATCATTTAAAAATAAATATATAATTTTCTTCTAAGGTGATTTTAAAGAGTTGAAAAATAGAAATTTTTAGGTTTCTTTTACTGTAAAAACCCCCTAGATGGAGCAAAAAAAAATGACATATTCTAGGGAAATTCTTTTCACTTTGGAGGGGAAAAACAAAAAGAATAATTGAAGAAAGGGGAAGGACATAGTGCATGGAATATGGAAAGAAAAATATATTCTCATGGACATGGATTTTTGGTTATAAGGTAGGTCTCCTAAACATGGTGATAATAAACTCTTGTGTTGATGAAAATGACTATGAAAATGAATAGGTTTTCATATTTGTGTTGCCCTTTGAGTTTGTATAGTTGTATTTATCTTCTATTTTTATTTTCCTCCATGAATTACCTTACAAACCTTGTTCCTTATTGTTATGTGACTAGTAGCCTTGAAATATTGTGAATGCATACCCAGTTCCAAATTGGTCTCTTGGCTTGAGGGTTGGTTGGAGTTATCAAAAATCAGTGATGCAGTTTGATAGGGCGGGGAGCACTCTACCCATTAGTTTATTGGTTGGTGGAATTGTAGATTTTTGGTTGGGAAATCATTTCTAAAGGTATAGCTTTAGTGAGAAGGTTTTAAAATTTGAGAAAATAAAAACTTAAGAAAAAATTATTTCCCCTTGTTGTGAAAGAATCATTTATGATATGCACAAGATAATCTTGTATGGTGTATTTAAAATTTTGATTTCATTTTCTTGAATTCTCAAACTATATAACTAATTTTTAATATAATAAAACTTGGGAAACTATTTATAAAGGATATATATAGTAATAGTTTTGTTCTAGTCATTAAGAGATTAAAATTTATCTTATTTAAGATTTAAATAAATGTAGTCAGTGTTTCTTGTCTATAAAAAAAAATCTCTACACCTATAACCATGTATATGAATTCTTTAAAAGATTCCTTACAATATTAATCTTGTTAATTTTCATAGGGTTCTTCTAATTGAAATACAATAAGATAGCTTAATTATACATTATAGAAAATTAAATCCAGTGCTAATATATCCTGATCATTAGGTTTGTGTTGGCTATAGATTCTTCCCTAATGATTCTCATTCCACCAATCCCTATCACAAATATGCACACAATAGACAAGAATGGAGATAAATGAATGGTTATTTCCTTATAAATAACTAAAAAAAAAAGCAATAGAAATCAACTAAACTATACATAGAGCTCATTCCTTAGTATTTGCAACCCAACCGTTGGGATTTTGGAGTAAATAGGTTGTCACCCAATAATTAATTATTAGATACCTTTTTACTTTAATTACTTAAGCTAAACTTAGTAGTTTCTTTTTTATATTAGATTGAGCAAAATATAGGCCAAGTTTTCTCACTACATGAGATCAAATCACTTGTCATAATCTAATCAAATCATAATCAAAATTTTTCCTTTTTATTCTTCCATAATAATTCATGCTCATTGTAATCATTCATTCTAGTTATTTCATCAATATAATCTCTTAGGTTGTTGAGCACACAATCATGCTTTGATTTCTCATTTATTAGGAAAATTAGTTGCAAGTGATTTCCAAAAATTGTGGGATTTAATTATCAAATTCAACATGGTATCAGAGCTCTAGATCTAAAGCCTCCTATTCAAAATTTTATGAATCCAACCTTGAGATATTTTTTGGTACATTTGGAGCAAAGCTAATCTCTCGATTATGTCCATAGTAGCGAAAAAAATGAAGATTGATTGTTGTTTCATTAAAATATGAGAAGTTGCAATAAGAGATGTTTTGGAGGGAATAAAAGTGAGGGATTCATCCATCCAACCATATAGAATCCATATATCATACAAATATGTACATCATATAGTTGTGTATGTATTACTACAACATCATTGTGCTAATTAAATCAATAAAAATAAGCAGTGACATAAACTCTTTTGTAGAAAGAAAAAAAAATTGTGACGATCACAAAAAACCTAATGATATCTTATTTGGGATATTTTTCTATCATTTAGCCAACCTCCCAACACTACACATCTAGCCCCCCACCTCACCCTACCCCCTTCACTTCCCCAACCTTCACACATTTGGTTGTGCTTCCCATAACCACCACTTTTCCAACCCTTTAGCTAGTGCGCATAATCATATTGATGACCAAGTGCTTGTGGTGTCAACCCAACCCTAGCCATTAGCCTCCTATATGTTGATACAACCAAGGGATATTTTTTAAGGCCCTTGTTTGCCAAGGGGCCATATTTGGAAACTTTTAATAAATTGAGTGTAAATTAGGTGTATGATCTCAATTTTTTTAAAAAACAATTATATCATTGGAAAGGTGGTTCTATGCTTAATCCAATGGAGAAAATATTATTTACAAATTTTCTCCTAATTTAATCTAAAGGCCTCTGAAGTCAAATCTATTTGTTTTCACTCAAGTAGGCATAACTATTTACTTTTTTATTAGATTTTTGTGATTCAAGTGGTATCAGAAATCTAATTCAATCCTCTTCAGAAATCTCAAACTTATTTTTCTAAAATTAAAGTAGGTATAATTGTTTATTTAAATTAGATCTTAGATTTTCCTTTTTTGGTTATTTTCTTTGAAAATGTGCAATTGTAATCAAAGGGTACTTTCCCTACATTGAGAGGGTCTATAATACTACACTAGTTCATTACTACACCTTTTCTTTATGGATCCAACACATATTGCACCACTTAATCCATACAACTACTATAGTTAAAAATCACAAATGGAGATACATCTTAAGAAACTTGGGTTATATAGAGTGACCATGGGTGAAAAAAATTGAACCTCAAGCTATTACTGAGAAGATAATCTAGTTTAATAAGGGTGGTTAGGATTTTGGGACGTTAAATGCATGTCTATATCTCATGATATTCTCTTTCATTTTAAATCTTGCACAATACCTAATCAAATCTAAGTCAATTGGAGTTCTTATTTGGGGAGTAGGATACTATGAGAGGATTTTAGTTGGAGAATCAATTTACTATCTTGTATTCTCATGATTTTGATAGCATTCAATACTTCTTCACTAAACTTAAGTCTCTCATATTATAGTTTATGCGATATGATATTAAAAATGGGACACTTAGTTGATTATTTCCATGCTTTCCAAACGTGGTCTTGATTATTTAATTTTAGTTTCTACCCTTTATAGAACATGAGACTCACTTGGTTCCATATTCACTATGCCTTCACTTGATGATTTTGCTACATTTCTCACTTGGGAGTAGATTTTTTTTGTACAAATCTAGGCTCATTGACGTCTTCCACATCATAGGCTCTTATTGCAACACCAAGCTCTAGATATAGAAAGGATTCAAATGGGAAAGGAAAGAAACAAAAATAGAAGGATTCCATGTTCAATTTGAAAGCCAAGGAATCACAATCACATGATATCTCATATTATTCTTCCTCTTCTAAGAGGGGCTCATATAAGAATGATCAGCCAAAATGTGCATATTACACAAAGATAGGACATGATGAGTATCAATATTATGTAAATTATATTGATGAATTGAAGCATCTTTTATAGAAGAATGATATTTATTTTCCTTCATCCTCTTCCTCCACTTCAGAACCCTCACAATTAGGGTCAGCCACCATGGCACATAGATTAGACAAGATGAAAGGCCATGCTATCTTTGCATCAACCAATTTTTAGTCTAGTAAATGACTTCTTGATTTAGGAGCCACATTACATGGCTACATCATTGGGTATGTTATCTTCATATGAGCCTTAAACATTACCATATATTTCATAGGTAATAGAACTTATATGATTGTTACTAGGAAAGGATCCATATATATTGGTGAGAGCACATTTCTTGACATACTTTGTGTCCCTCCATTATCTTTCAATCACCTTTCCATCTATTAGATTGCACATAGTGGGGTAGATAAGACCATAAAGTTCACACTAGATATAGTGCTTATCAAAGATGTAAATAGTAGAGATTTTTTTGCAATGTGGACAACAAATCATGCCTCTTGATTGTATTCCTTCTCTCATTTTTCTCTTGATGAGCTAGCACTACCATTGATTAGTCATTACTCATCCATCTAGAGTGGATTAGATATCTGAGGAGAATTTTTCTCATTTGGACCTATGTGTACTTCCATCATCCACTTTGGTTCATGAGACTTGTGTTGATATTTTTCCTCCTACAACTCATTCATCTTCAAAGATCATTTATTTTTGGTGGGATATATACAGTCTTTTAGTTTTAGCTTTGTGGGATAACTACTTGTCAAACATCATATGGATTTATTTTTTTAGTCTTACATTGTAGATATATTAGGGACAAACTTGAGGATATTCATTTCCTCTTTGATGATAGATATCACCCACCAATCATCACATCAGCATTGCCTTTGGAGGTTGTTCTACATATATCTTTATAGATGATTGGATTAGCTTCATTTCATTCAACCATCTAGACCCTTCCAAATTATTCCATGGAATCCATAATGATACCACTTTTCCTAAGAGAGTTTCTTCCTCATGCACCATTAGATGTGTTTCTTCGTAAGGGGAAAAACCATAGTGAGAAAATTTTCTTGGATCTACTATCCAAATCTAACCTCAAAAAGTAGGAATATAACAAGGGAATTTACAATATGAAGTAGGAATCAACATACTAGAGACACCAATCACTAATTTTATTTGTAGGGACTAACATAAAGGCTCAGCACCAATCTTCAATACAAATATTTGAGTACCAACACAAAGAGTAGAACACCAATCCTACAAAAATTACAATGATAAGTTTGTGGGCCTTCAATGTTGATTGCATAGCTTACACAAAGTTTGAACTTAATTTAGACACTCTACCACACTCTTCAATATATTTTGATGATGTGACACAATGGTTAAGATGCTTCACATTGAATTAAATTCTATCACACAGATTTACATCCTTGTATATTCACTCACTACCTTATCTTTAATTATGCTTATACTTCACATTATGTATCTATATAAATGTATGATGATTATACACACAATACATTACATTAATAACACTCCATGTCAGCCAAGGATCCACAATTAATCAGGATAACATAAGGTGGACCTAAATTCAAATTACATGAAATGTGTAACAAGTCAATCCTAAATAATTTTTTTCACCAAAAGAACATGATGCCATGTGATTCCACAAGAAGCTTAACCTAGACCTATTTTATCACCACATACTCACTTTGAATGTTGTATGCTATTAGCCATTATTGCATAGTTGTATAACACCAATAGGTTGACATGCATTCAAAAAGAACCTTTTTACACTTCAACTTTCCTCTTGATAAACATCCATTATGAAAAATATCGAATATGATAGAATATGTGTAGACATACTTCAAACTACAAACCAATCTCTCCTTTAGGAAGAAGTACTGAACATAGTTGTATTTATGGAAAAATATCTCTACCTTGAGAAATTGATTTGAAACAATATTGATTAGGCTTCTAGATCACTTATGTCACCATGAATATACATAATATGATACAACTAATAGTCCTCAACTTATTTTATTAATATAGCTAGTAATATATACTTTTGCAACAACTCAAAATGATATGACAATATAATTACATTTAATTCTCATTGATTTTCTAAGAATCTTTCTTTGACATTAGTGAACTTCTTTGACAATAATGAACTCCTTTGACATCCATGATAACTTCTACTCAACAAAGTAGACCTCCTAAAATATTTTCTCCTTTATTATATTTTATTTTATTAACCGATTCTAGTGAACCAAAAGGAAATGAAGAGGCTATGTAAGTTGATACAAAGGAATAGTGGTAGAAAAGAATGAAAGAAGAAATGGATTCCTTGATACAAAAATAGACTTCAGATTTATGTAAATTTCTTGCAATTAAAAGAGCTTTACCAAATAAATGGGTTTATAGGCTGAAAGTGGAAGAAAGAGGTAAGAAATGACTTAAAGAAAAACTTGCGGTAAAGGGATTTGCATAGAAAAAAGGTATTAATTTTGAAATATTTTCTCTAGTTGCTAAAATTACTTCTATTTGTATTGTTATTAGTCTTGTTGTTGCAGAAGATTTGCATCTTGAATAGCTTGATGTAAAATAGTGTTTCTCCATGGGGATTTTGAAGAATAAATATATATATGCAAAATCCATAGGGATTTGAAGTCAGAGGTAAGGAGATTTTTTTGTGCAGATTAAACAAGAGTTTGTTTGGCAGCTTAAAATACACACTTTGGCAATGGTATTTAAAATTTGATAGTTTTATGTCTAGGAAAGGTTATAGTTGGTGTCATTCAAACCATTTTGTTTCTTTTCAGAGGTTGGATAATTGTATTTATATTATACATTGATGATATCCTTTTTTTGGGGTCTAACATGCATCATATTGATGCGTTGAAACAAAATTTGTCAAAGTATTTTGCTATGAAGGATTTGGGTGCAACAAAACAAGTCATTGGTATGAGGATTTCATGTGAGATAAGAAAAGCTAAAAATTATCTCTATCTCAAAGTGATTATATTGAGGTGTTAAAAATATTTAATATGGAAAATGCCAAAGTTTTTAGCACACCTTTGCATAGTTATTTTAAATTGACTAAGGAGATGTGTCCAAAGATGCAAGAGGAAGAAGAGAAAATCTAAAAGATTCCATATTCTTTAGTTGTTGGTAGTTTGATGTATGCAATGGTATGCATGAGGCTAGATACTACACATGTGATTGGAGTTGTGAGTAGGTATATGATTAATACTAGAACGGAGCATTGCAATGTTGCTAAATGGATTCTCAAGTATTTGAGAGGGACAAAAAATAAATACTTATTTTTTGGGTGATCAAACACTACTCTGCAAGGATATATGTTGACTCTGATTTTGTGGGTTATATTGATACAAACAAAAGCACTACAGGTTGTGTTTACTATTGGTGGGATAGTGTTTAAGTGGATTTCAAGGAAGCAAAAGGTTGTTACTCTATTAAAAACAGACGTAGAGTATTTTACTACAGTAGAATCAAGCAAGGAGATGATTTAGCTGCAATTTTACTTAGAGGAATTGGGAAAGCATGTTAATAATTATCTATTTATGGCTAGAATGTCATTCATCTTGCAAACAATTTTTCCTTGCATTCTGAAACATAGAAAAGGAGGTTCACCCAAAAGAGGATTCACCAAATGGATGAACCTAATTTAGCTTATGATGTTTCATTTAATGATGAAGGGTGAAAATACAAAAATTATAACAATAAAAAATCAACCCTAACTGTTATTGTGTATAATGCTTAATTGAAATGTAAAACAAAACATAAAACACTAAATGAAACCTTAAACTAAAGAAATTGAACTAAATTAAAACAAAATCCTTCAGTGCTGTCCCATTTTCCTCTATCCACAGAGATTCTTTTGAAGCTTTTGGCTCTCAGATTGTGTAAGCTTCTCCAAATGGCTGCTGCAGAACGAGTATGCAAAGGAAAACTATTCTATATGTTGATGAAAG